>APFE030314765.1:0-24684 GCA_000404065.3 Pinus taeda
GGTTTTGCAGCACTATTTGGGATTCATGTGGCTTTATGTGTTGATGGTGTGTTTCTTTCAGTATTTGTAAGTTTTTTATGTGCATCGCTTTCCTTCTCTTATCTTCTGCAATTGATCAAATGAAGTGTTAAGGTAGAATCCATAATTTGCTATGCTCTGCCTTTAAGTTTGTTTAATTTTCCATGTTTTCATCTGTTTATGGAGAATCCTTGAAAATTTCTTGCTCTCCTTAACCTCTCACCAGTCAGATATATTCATTCAATCACTTTAAATGCGTCAAAACAATCGCCTATCTTTCCCCAAGTAGACCTCTGCAAAAACTGTGCCTCATCCTCGCACCCAAAATTGCCTTTCCCTTGAATTCAACAAAACTTCAAAAAATCAATTTCAAAGTCCTTGTACTTCATACCTAGCCTAAAATTAGTCATCTCGACCTCATTTATTACCTTTTTCCGAGATTGACTCAGAGAGAGCCCTCTCCTGTCCTCGTAGGGCTAGCTACGAGGTTGAGCGTGGTTTGATGTGGCCTTGAGTTTTACCTTATTTCAGCCTAAGGTAGATTTGAGCGCTAATAGATTGAACTAATGTGGTATATGGTAGTAGACCACATCGTGGTCACCGATCATAAAGATATGACACAATCAGAGATGGAAGATTGTTGGACACTTTGGATATGATAAGGGATAGGCACATGTGTGATTCTAGTTTTGATTCAGATAAGCACTCTGATTGTCATCGGTATCATCCTTACATGAGGAGTGATAAGGGGTATTTTCATATGAGTTTAAGAAGCAAAGCCACCTACTTTAGATGGAGAGGTAAAGAAATCACAAGATGTAGAGGCATGGTTGCTAGGCATGAAGAAGTTATTCATATTGCATGACTATTCAAAGAACATGAAAGCTAGAGTGGCAACAGTCAGTCTCAAAGTAAAAGCAAACATTTGGTGGGAAGACGTGAAGAATTTCATAGGTATAAATGAGGAAGATTTGACTTGGAGTGAGTTTGAGCAGCTATTCTAGAAGAAGTATTTGTTGGAAAGATACTTTGATGACAAGGCAAAAGAATTCTACGAGCTTAAGATGGGTTCCATGACAAATGATGAGTACACTAGCAGATTTTTGGAGTTGCTGAGGTATGTGCCTTAGGAGGAGAAGGCTGAGATTCAGATATTCATTAGTGAATTACCGGTTGCATTCAAAGATAGGATTGAGTTCGACAAGCCTAGATCATTGGAGGAGGCCATCCAAAAACTGAAGCATTGCTATGAACAATCGAAGCGTAGAATTGAGACTATGCCAAACTGGAAAGGTAATGCAAAGAACAAAGGAAAATGGGACAAGAAGCAAGTACGACCTAAGAAGTTCGATACATCATATAGAGGGCAAAGATTCTAGTCAGGAGAACAGAATAAGGAGATAGGTTGGAAGTCTATAGAGTGTTGGACTTGTGGAAAAGATCATTGCAGGATATATTTTCCATGGAATCAGGGTCATAAACCTCAGATATACAATGCGCAGGAGGCACAGACTATTGGGGATGTTGGTCAATGTATTCCACATATCTATGCAGCATCGGATAACAAACAGGCAGAGCATCAAGCATCTATAATTGAGATTGACAGTATGATTTGTGATCAAGTTATTTCTATTTTGATTGACCCTGGATATAATTATAGATATGTTAGTCCTGACTTGGTGGATAAGTGTGGTTTGAGTAAGGAATTGCATGTAGAGTCTTGGTTAGTGCAGTTGGCTACAAGTACGAAGAAATGAGCTCATCATTAGGTAAGATCTTGTGCATTTGACTTGAATGGTATGCCTACCACAACACATTTGAATGTATTACCATTGGGTTCATACAATATGTTGTTGGGCATGGACTGGTTGTATCTTCATAGAACCAAGGTAGACTGTTATGCCAAATCCATTGAGTGTGTTGATGACAATGGAGAACCAAGAGTCTTACAGGGAAAGAAGAAAACCACATCAGTTATGATGGTGATGGCTATGCAAGCAAAGCATAGTCGCAAGAAACGGTGCTAGTTATTTGCAGTGCACATTTCTAGTGATAAAGGTAAGAAAGTTGAGGACGAAGATGTGTTGAGAAGATACCTAGTTCTACAGCAGTTCAAGGATGCGTTTCCTAAGGACATTTCAGATTTTCCACCTCACAAGGAGGTAGAATTTTCTATCGAGTTAGTGTCAGGGGGAACCCCAACATAAAAAATACCTTACAGGATGAGCACACCTAAGTTGGTTGAGTTAAAGTTGTAGTTGAAGGAAAGGTTGGACAAGGGATACATTAGGCTAAGTGTGTAACATGGAGCACATCGATATTGTTCATAAAGAAGAAAGATGGAACACTCAAACTATGCATTAGCTACAGGAAGTTGAACAAGTGACCATCAAGAATAGGTACACTTTGCTGAGAATTGATGACTTATTCGATCAACTAAAGGATCAGTAGTGTTCTCGAAGATTGTTCTGAGATCCAGATATCATCAGGTATGCATCAAAGAGGAGGACATTTACAAGACTGTGTTCAGGACCAGGTATGGGCATTATGAGTTTGTTGTTATTCCATTTGGCTTAACTAATGCTCCAAAGACATTCATGTGCTTGATGAATAGTGTGTTGCGTCTGTATTTGGATAAGTTTGTTGTTGTGTTAATTGATGATATACTGGTATATTCTAAAAATGAGGAAGAACATGTTGAGCATTTAGCAGCAATGTTGAGGTTGTTGAGAGAGCATCAGTTGTATGCTAATCTCAGCAAGTGTAGTTTCTTTCATACTGAGGTACACTACTTGGGGCATGTTGTCTCTAAGGAGGGCATTGCAGTAGATCCAGAATAGATAAGAGCCATCATGGAGTGTGTAGCTCCTAAGATTGTGGATGAGGTAAGATCTTTCATGGATTTGGCAAGATACTATAGGAGGTTCATCAAGAACTTCTCGCAAATTGATTATCCTATCACATCATTGCAAAGGAAAGGTAAGAAGTTTGAATGGACTAAGGAGTGTGAGGCTAGCTTTGAGAAACTCAAGCAATTGTTGACACATGCACTAATGTTACAGATTGCAAATGCGGACAAAGAGTTTGTGGTATGCACATATGCTTGCAAGAGAAGACTTGGTGGAGCCCTTATGTAGGATGGACGGATGGTATGTTATGAGTCTTGGAAACTAAATGAGAATGATCAGAACTACCTGCCACATGACTTGGAGTTAGAAACAATCATACATGCATTGAAGATGTGGAGACACTTTCTTCTTGGCAAGATATTTATACTTATGAGTGATCACATTGGATTGAGGTATTTGTTTGACCAACGAAATCTGAATTCCAAGCAGACTAAATGGTTGGCCATAATCAACGAGTTTGATTTCGAGATCAAGTATATCAAAGGTAAAGAGAACAGGGTGGTAGAAGCTCTTAGTAGATGAGTACATGCAAATCACTTGGTAGCTATGAGCTCCTACGAGATGGACTTACATGATAGGATCTTGCAGGCAGGTCCACAAGATGTCGAGTATATGGAGATTGTGCATAGGTTACAGTAGGATGTTGGTACATGTACAGGTATAGGTAGTGGTACAGGTACAGGTGGAAGTACAGGTACATGTGCGGGTACAGATACAAGTGCAGGTGCACAGAATATGGATTATTGTCTTACAACAGATGGGTTAGTAGGTTCCAAGACAAGATATATGTATTTGATAACAATGAGCTCAAGAAGGTGACCTTGAGGGAGTTTCATGCGAAAATTTATTCAGGTCACCTAGGTTATTAGAAGACATTAACTATGGTGAAGGTATTTTACTATTGGGTGAATATGAAGAGAGATGTAGCAAGTTCATGGCTAGATGTTTCAACTGTCAATGAGTGAAAGAAGAGTGTAAACATCCAGGTGGACTGCTACAACTGATCGCGATTCCAAAGTGGAAATGGGAGGTTAATTGCATGGATTTCATCATAGGGTTTCCAAATACAGTGAGACAACATGATTTCGTCATGGTCATTGTGGACAAGTTAACAAAGGTTTCACAATTCATTCCAGTTAAGTCTACATTCTTAGCTACAATGTAGCATAGGTATTCATCAGAGATGTGGTAAAATTGCATGGTGTTTCAAAGAAGATTGTGTTAGACAAGGATGTGAATTTCACTACCAAGTTTTGGAAGGATTTATTTGCAAGATTGGGCACAGAGTTGGCCTTCAACACAACTTATCATCTGTGGACTGATGGACATATAGAGAGGGTCAACAGGATATTGGAGGACATGTTGAGAATGTATGTGATGCATCAATAAAGAAAGTGGGAAGAGTACCTTCCAATGGTTGAGTTTGTGTACAACAACGATTATTAGGAGTCATTGAGGATGAGTCCTTTTGAGGCATCATATGGGCAGAGTTGTAACACTCCCATCAGTTGGAGTGATCCATTAACAGGGTGTTGATTGGACCAAATATGTTGGCAGACATGGAATAGGAAATGCAAGTAATCAAGAAGAATCTAAAGGAAGCACAGGATAGGCAGAAGAGTTATCCAGAAAGGAATAGGTTGTTCAAGGAGTTCCAGGTTGGGGAATAGGTGTACTTGCGCATCAAACTGAAGAAGAGATCCTTGCGGATTCGATCATGTGCCAAGTTGGCACCATGGTTTTATGGACCCTTCAACATTATTGAGAGGAATTAGCCAGTAGCCTATCAACTTGCACTACCTCCAAAAGTGAAATTCCATAATGTTTTCCATGTATCTTTGCTTAAGAAGTATGTTAAGGATGTTAATCATGTGATTGATTGGTCTATATTGTAGGTGGAACCAAATGGAAAATTCCAGCCAGAGCCTTAGTGTATATTGTAGAAAAAGGTGCTCATGCTCTGGAACTGAGCAATTGAGCAAGTTAAGGTGTAATGGAAGCACTTTGTGCTTGATGAAGCTACATGGGAGATCACGAATCAGATAGGGGCTATGTATCCTTCCTTGTTTGCTGGTTGAGGCAAAGTTGTTTTGGCAAGTTGGTGTTTTGGTGTGATTTTGGTATATGTTTTGATGATGTTGGTTTATGTACATATGTATATGGATGTAAATATTGCCATGAGTTGTGTTATAAAGCTCCACTATGCAGTATGTTGTTATGTTGGTTGCTTCTCAATAGGTTGATCATTGTCAATATTGCATCGAGCTAAGTTATAAAACTCCATCGGTAATATATTCTCTTACAATAGTTTTGTGGTTATAGGTGTTGTTGAACACTGAGTATGGTGTTCCCCCAAGGGGGAGGGTTACGTAACAGCCCTAGTGAAAATTCCATGCAATAAAGGTCAATAAAGGAAAAATAATAACCACAAATGACGGGACACTTATTCCAAGATGAATGTTGGGAAAAACCCTAGTGATGGGGATCACTTGTGATTGTTTATGGCTAATGAAATTGGCAAAGGCACTAAGGCTTTGGAAAGGAAAAATGGCATTTTGGCACTTATTTATGAAAATAATGGAAATTAGGAGAAAAGGGAGGTGAAAGGACACAAGTTGCATGTGAGGAGGAAATTGAAGGAAAATAATGGAAAATGAAGAAAAGAGAGGCCTCATTCATAAAAAGGCTTCTAAGGATCAGTTGGTAACCTTTTGTCAGTTCATTTTTGGAGCTCTCTCATTATTCTGTCTCTCTCTCATACTCTCACAGACTTAGAGTTTCCTTGGAGCACTCTTGTAGGGTGTGGCATAATTGGATTTTTAGAGCAAGAAGGAAAAAGAAGAGCAAGAAAGTGCAAAAAGGCATTGAGATCAGTAGCTACATCAAATTTGCTTGCAGGTACTGAGTTGCATGTATGTTTCCTTCACTAGTTTGGCATACATGGCATATGTATGTGGATTTTTGGTTGTGATTTGTCTTTAGCATGGAGGGTGGTAAGGATTGACAGTGGATTGCCTAGCCTTGCCATTTCATGGATAGACATGGTGATTGTGGGTTTACTTTCATTGTTTTGTTTTTGTTGGTTCACATGTTTCCTTAGCTTGGGTTGATTTATTAGTCCTGAAAGCCTTGGTTGGACAAACGCTCTAGAAGCCTTGTAACAGCTTAGGTTGAGTTACTAGTCTTGGAAGCCTTGGTTGGACAAATGATCTAGAAGCCCTTGGTGGGTTGAATTACTAGTTCTGGAATCCCTGGTTGGACAAATGCTCTGGAAACCCTGAATAAGTTATCGATTGAGTTGCTAGTCCTAGAAGCCTTGGTTGAACAAATGTTCTAATGATGGTTTTGTGATGTCCGTCCTTGATCCGATATTGAAAAAGGTATTACAGACTATGTGTGAAGTTACCTATGTTACTTAGTGCAATGGATCGATAAGCTTGCAAATAACATAAACACTTAAACAATTATAAAACACAATAAAAAACATCAACACAACCAAAATTGATAAGGAGTTCACCAGAATTCCTAGCTACATTTACTGGTCCTTTAACTTTCAGCGTTGACCTCTTTATTATGTCTTCAAATAGTTGTTATAGGTGTGAGCTCAAAAACACAATCTCAACCATGAAAATGGATCTCATCGTTGTATTCAGCTCGAATCTTCGAGTCGAAATGAGTATATACTCGACCGTAATTGGTCACTCTGACCTCCAGACCCCCTGGAATGGTTCACAACACACTCTCCTGTCAACTTTTCTATGTTATGGTATTTATATACCACGTACAGTTACAAACTACAATAAACACGGAATAATACTTTTATAATAAAAACAAACTATAAACCAAAGGACCGGCAGGTGCGGGTGGACCCCGACTGTCTAACCTTTTCCTGGCACTGATCTCGAGAACAAACAATCTGACGACTATCACATCCTGTTGATCAACTACTCCAGACAATTTGCACCGTCAATCTGTCCTAAGGGATCTTACGACTGTCGTGCAATCTTGCGCTCCAATTAGCACATCTGCTAATTCTCTGAAGGCATACGAGAAAGTGGTTTCAGGATGCTACGTGTCAACTTCTGAGTGGAATCGCGTAGATTTTTGGAAAACCATTTCCTACCTTGAAGGCACGCAATAAACCACTTATCGCTTCCCTGCCGGAACTCAAAGGAATTTAACTTTTTTTTCATAACTTTATCACATCCATTTCAAGGATAACCTATCTGCATGTTTCGATGCAATATGCATCGATCTCCTTTGATCGATCAATCTTCGCTCTTGTTCGTTGATCCCCATCACCTGTGGTATGAACCAATCACAAATTGCCACATCACCTTCTGCGCTGACATCATCAAGAACCTGTGACTCTTTCTCGGGCTGCCACATGTCCTGCTGACGTAGGCATTGACTTTTTGGCCTAAATATTTAATTGGCTCTAATTTCTTCATCCGAACTCGGATTTACAGATTGTTTACACCGTTGGCTTCGTATTCATGAGCACTTCAACATGATTTCACTTTCATCTGTATTCGAAGACTTTTGATCTGGAGGCTATGCTAAATCCATTTTGGATCACTCCTCCCCACTAGAAGCTTTTGGTCCACCAAAAGTTGGTTTTAGCTATCGAGTGAGTGAGGATAAAGTTCCTTCACTTTTCCAATCTATATCCATCGTGCTTTACTTGGATTTGTACCTTTGAGTCCAACTAGAAATATACTCAATGTTTCCCCATCACGAAGTTCTTATCCTCCTGTCAAGAATTGTGTCCTCATCTAACTCATTGAGATACTCAGGTAACAGATCCTCATTGGATGGTAGCTGACCTTGATCTTCGGGATCTTCAATCAATGAAGGTTCATACAACCTCAAGTTTTCAACATTAACAACTGAATAGATTTGCATTAAACTGGTAGATCAAGGCAGAAAGTATTTTCACCAATTTTATCAAGTATTTTGAAAGGACCATATCTAATTGGTTTCAACATTTTACCTTCCCCTTGTAGTCTTTATTTGCTGATGTAAAACTAGAATTGATCACCAACTTGAAAACTATTCTCAACTCGATGCTTGTCATGTTGCACCTTATACTTTGCTTGGCTTCTTTCCAGTTGTTCCTGTACTACCTGGTGAATTTCCTAGATTTTTTCAATGAACTTGGTTGCTTTGTCCACATCATTGTTTCCATAAACTACTATGTCTTTACCAAAGACAAAATCCAAGGGAGACTTTGGTATAAAACCAAAACAAGTCTCAAAAGGAGATATTTGAGTAGAAGAATGTTTTGCATGGTTGTAAGCATGTTGCACATAACACAAATGCTCATTCCAAAGTTTGGGATGCTTGTTGCAATATCCTCGAAGCAACTGTATCACTGTCCTATTGACCACTTCTGTCTAACCATTTGTTTGTGGATGAAATTTTGTGCTCTTCTTTAACCTTGTGCCCATTAACTCCCATAGACTTGACCAAAATTTCCCAACAAATCGAGAATCTCGATCAAATACAGTAGAAGTGGGTAACCAAAAATGAACCCATACATTTTAAAAGAAAAAATTTGCATTTTGTTCAGTTGTGACTTGTTTATTACATGGTGTCAAAATGCACATCCACAACTACATACAAATAATCATGACCCTTTCTAGACTTTGGCAATCCCCCAATAAAATCCATGGGAACACTTTCCCAAGGATGATAAGGAATTGGAAGTGGAGTATACAAGCCTAATTTTCTATTGCTTGGCTTGCTTGTAGCACACATAGTACATCCTTTGATATATCTAGAAACTATCTCATTCATTCATGGCCAATAACATAAACTTTGTAATTGTGCAACTGTTTTACTTACACCAAAATGACCTAAGATGAGAGAAGTATGTGCTTCTCGAATTATGTTAACTCTTTCAGTTTGTGGAATGCATAACTTTCCCAAATGATATAAGAGTTTGTCCTTTATATAATAATCCAGTTCTTCTACCTACTTGCCATGACTTAAAGTTGCATATACATCCTTAAAATATGTATCTTGAGCATATTGTTCAATGTAACTTTCATGAATTACTGAATTATTCTTAAGTATTGTGGATGCATTTATAATTGGTGTTGATAACATGTCTGCAACCTTATTATGCATGGCCTTCTTATATCTGATAATGAGATGAAATTGTTGTAGAAAACCCATCCACCTGTAATGTCTTGATTGTTGCAATTTAGTTTGTGAGTGTAAATATTGAAGTGGTTGATGATCTGTATGTATGATTGTTTCTTTACCCATTATGTAATGTTTCCACTTTTTAACACTCTAAACTAATACATACAATTCTTTATCATATGTAGGATAGTTAACTATTGCTGATGTAAAGGTCTCAGAATGAAATCATATAGGCTTCCTGTGATGCATCAACACTGCCCCCATGGCATATTCACTGGCATCTGTCTCAATCTCAAATGGACATTGAATATTTGGCAGTGCTAGTATTGGCGATGTATTGATCCTTTCTTTCAATGTGTCGAAGGCTTTATGCGATTTGCCTCCCCATTGAAACACCTATTTCACACTTGTCAAAGCATGTAAAGGAGCTGCAATCAAAGAAAAGTTAGCAATAAACTTTCTCTAATAATATTCTACCCCTAAGAAACTTCTAACTTCCATAGTAGTATTGGGTTTAGGCCAGTTTACAATGACTTCGACCTTAGAGGGATCTATCTTCACCACCCCTATAATATAACCCAAATAATTCAAAGATGTTCTGCCAAATTCACATTTTGACAACTTCACATAGAGATTTTCTCTTTTTAAAACATCTAAAATCTGCTTTACATGTTTATCCCATGTCCTACTAAAAACAAGAATATCATCTAAATAGACTATTACAAAATCATCAATAAATGGTCTAAATACATCATTCATGACTTGCATAAATCTAGTAGGAGTGTTAGTCAATCCAAAAGGTATAACCAACCATTCATAAAGTCCTTGCTTTGTCTTGAAAGCAATTTTCCATACATCCTGTTCTGCAACTCTAATATGATGGTAGCTGCTTCACAAGTCTAATTTAGAGAAGTAGACTACATCTTTTAATTGATCTAATAAATCATCAATATGAGGAAGAGGATAATGATTCTTTATTGTGATTTTATTTAGTGATGTAAAATCAATGCACATTCTCCACGAACCATCTTTCTTTCGCACCAACACAATAGGTGATCCGCATGGTGATGTGCTTGGTAACCCTTTATCGAGCAACTCTTGTACCTGCATATTTATTTCTACATTCTCTAGAGCTGATAAACTATACATTCCAATGTTAGGTAGTGGAGCATCTTGCTGCAAATAAATTTCATGTGCTATCTCTCGCTTGGGTGGAAGCCCTTTAGGCTCTTGAAACAAAATATCATAATCAGAAACAACTTTAACTAGATCTACTTTCTGTTTAGGATTACAGCCTTGGAATGCATCGAATTTACCAAAATCCTTTGATTTTACAATCATTAGTAAAAATTGCTTGCTTGAACTTACAATTCTTTTCATCTGTCCTGAATTTATGAGAGTGAAGTTATCTTTGAGTTTATGAGCCCTTACAATATATTCAATTCCATCCTTAGTGAGTTGATACTTATTTTCAACGTGATAAAAGATAGCTTTTCTATCGTACAAGTATGGACTTCCTAATACAATTCCACATATGTCCAATGGGACTATGTCTAACTCAACCTCATCTACAATTGTTGACCCAATGTTGACCCAATAGCAAAATGAAGTTTACATTGTTTCGTAACTTGTAGCTTTATTTTATCACACACCCAACCTAGTGGATATGGCTTTTTATGAGGTTTTGTTTCTAGACCCAATTTCTTTACAATTGTTTCAGAAATCAAATTAACTTGTGACCCACTATCAAATAAAGTATCAATTTTAGTGTGCTTGGAAATGACTCTAATATCAAATAGCTCATTTCTTTTCCTCTCATAACTTTCATTATCAACAAAATGCAAAGAATTACTTGTAGATGCTTCAAAATCTTTACCTTTTATACCTGTAGCTGTAATCATTGTTTCGTCACCTGAGTCTGATCCCAAGTCCTTTTGAATATCAGCAACATTCTTTCGCTCTTTACTCTTGAACTTCTTAGGCTTCAATCCTGGATGCAAAGATCAACAATGTGCCTCATCGTGTCCTTCCTTGTTACAATGATTGCATGAAGGTTTATCCTTCTTCACCGTGTTTGTTTTCCTCTCCTTCCATTTCAGTTTCTTCTTGCCTTTATTCTTGTTTTTGATAGATTTGGATGATTTCCCAACATATGGGGTTACATTTTTACCTCTAGCCTCTAGATAAGTTGCTTGAACTGATACATCATCTAAGCTAGTGGGATTAAACATAAGTATAGTCTGCTTCAAATAACTATGAAGACCACATATATATTTTAACAATGTCTTTGGTGAGTCCAATGATATGCCTAATGTTAAAGCTCTCTTACGAAATTCCTGAGTATAACTCTGAACACATTGACCCTTCAATTGACGTAGTGTTTGCCAACTCATCATTGCTTGCTGCTTATAAGCCAAAGGATAAAATTGCTTTTTAATGGTAGAAACAAATTCACTCCAAGTTGAAATGATTTTACCATGTTGTTGGAGATCTGCTTGTGTCTTGCCTTCCCACCACACAAGTGTGGTTCCTCCAAGTCGAAGGCTAGCCAGCTGAATCTTCCTTTCTGAATTAACTTTCTACACCCTGCAATATACATCAATTTGCCTTATCTAATTATCAAACTTTTCAGCATTAAGTTCTCCATCATAAATTGGAAAATCAAATTTTATATCTAATTTGATCAAAAAGGCTTTCTTTTTCTTATTCTTAGAATAACTAGTTTTATGAAAAGAAGATGATGATGATGATGATGATGGTGATGATGGAGGAGATGGTGGAGGCTTTTCTCCTTTTCCTTTATCTTCTTTATCTAGAGGGACAAAAAGAAAAGGTTCCTCTACTCCTTTGTCTAGTTTAGGTGATGAAGTGTGTTAGGGTCCAAATCTAACCCCCCTATTTATGTAATAGGGCTGAGTCATAGTTATAGTTAGTTAAAGAGTCAATAAAGGCCATATTAATAATTGTAAGTGGTTGACCCGCATTTAAAGAAGGGACCACAGTTAGTTGCAAATGGGCTATGGTATTAGATAGATGGTATTAATAAGAACCATGGTACTGACCCATGGTATTGCATGTATGAATCCTATATAAAGGACAGAGACTCCCCTTGAGGAGCGTCGTGTCTTATTTTTAATTGAGCCCAGCTCTATTGGAGGTTTCCCCCTTGAAGAGGCAAGTGAACATTGCTTTCCTTTCTGAATAATAAAATACATGCTGTTATTTCTTATTGTTCTGTGTTCTGGGTATATTTCTTCACATATTTGGTATTCTGGTATCTTCTCACAGGTCAAGAGCATAACAAAGTGTGTTCACCTTTTCCCTTTTTAAACTCATTATACATTTCTTCCACCATTGCATGTATCGTAATCAAACTATCCAAGAATTGGGATTCTAACCCAAGTGGAGTTTCATTTGTCATCCTTCTTCATGAAAAGACCCTTCCAATCTCTGGATTCACCTCAACAAGTTCACCTTCACCTCGTCCAAGCCTCAACCTAGTAAGCATTCAAATCTCCACACAAACTTGTCAAACCTTAAAAACCTTAAGTCTGATACCACTTGATCCGATATTGAAATAGGTATTACAGACTATGTATGAAGTTGCCTATGTTACTTAGTGCAATGGATCGATAAGATTGCAAATAGCATAAACACTTAAACAATTATAAAACACAACCAAAATTGATAAAAGAGTTCACCAGACTTCCTAGCTACGTCTCCTGTTCCTTTAGCTTCCAATGCTGGCCTCTTTATTATGCCTTCAAATAGTTGTTACAGGTGTGAGCTCAAAAATATAGTCTCAACCATGAAAATGGATCTCACCGCTATGTTAAGCTCAAATCTTTGAGTCGAAACGAGCATACACTCAACCGTACTTGGTCACTCTGACCTCTAGACCCCCTGGAATGGTTCACAACACACTCTCCTGTCAACTTTTTTGTGTTATGGTATTTATATACCACGTATAGTTACAAACTGCAATAAACACAGAATAATACATTTATAATAGAAACAGATTATAAACTAAAGGATCGGTGGGTGCAGGTGGACCCCGACCATCTGACCTTTTCCCGATGCTAATCTTGAGAACAAACAATCTGACAGCTATCACGTCCTGCTCATCAACTTCTCCAGACAATTTGAATCGTCGATCTTTCCTGAAGGATCCGACGGTTGTCGCGCGATATTGCGCTGTAATTAACACGTCTACTAATTCTTCGAAGGCATGCAAGAAAGTGGTTTCAGGATGCTACGTGTCAACTGCTGAGTGGAATCACGTAGATTTTTGGAAAACCATTTCCTGCCTTGGAGGCATGCGATAAACCACTTACCGCTTCCCTTTCGGAACTCAAAGGAGTTTAACTTCTTTTACATAACTTTATCGCATCCGTTTTCCAGGATAACCTATCTGCATGTTTCGATGTGATGTGCGTCTATCTCCTTTGATCGGACGATCTCCGCTCTTGTTCGCTAATTCCCATCGCCTATGGTATGAAATAATCACAAACTGCCACATCACCTTCTACGCTAACATCATCAAGAACCTTTGACTCTTTCCCAGGTTGCCACATGTCCTGCTGACGTAGGCATTGACTTTTTGGCCTAAATCTTTAATTGGCTCTAATTTCTTCATCCGAACTCAGATTTACACACTGTTTGCATCGTTGGCTTCGTTTTCATAAGCACTTCAACATGATTCCACTTTCACCTATATTTGAAGACTTTTGATCTGGAGGCTATGCTAAATCCATTTTGGATCAGTCCGTGAGGTGGAATCACTACTTGATGGGTTGAGGTGGATGGCCTCTAGAAGCATTGGATGAGTTTTTTTGATGTTTTCTATGAGATCACACATTCATGCTTGGAATATGGCACGAGGGTGAATGGTTGAAGAGAGATTTGGATAAGCCATTCTACGGTCGGGTGGAACGTGGAATTCCCATCCCGGGTTTGGATTTTACATCATTAATCAAAGGTTATCTCTCCTTGAATTTCTATGATAATTTTAATGGATTGTATGTGGTCTATATGGTTGTACTTTCATGAGTATTTCTGCTACTATTATGTTGGTTATGTATGTGTTTTATGACAACAACCATGTGTGGCTCTCATCATGTTTTAACTTGTAATTGAATGATCAATGTATCCATGACCTAATGGATGGTATGAAAGTTGATGTGTTGAGGCATCAATGGTTCTTAGTGATTCTCAACTAAGTATGAGACTGTTATGCTTAGAATTGTTAATTACACATGTAGATTACACATTTGCAATATGTTTGATGAAATGCCTGTCATGGCTAGTAGGGGTCCAGTCAAGGTCTTAAACAAGTATTTTATTTAATACTATCATTTCCATGTTATTGTACTAATTTAAAGAGATGGCTCAATTTTGGGCAGTGACCTGGGCTCTGGGCTTGAAAAAATGGCTCAAATGTCAAAGTCATTGGCATAACACTAGCAACTTTGGTCTCTGGTCGCTCATAGAAAAGCCCCTGAGAGCGACTTTGGGTTCTGGTCACTCCCTTGCCCATAGCATGAGAGCAACAGTGGCCTAAGAGATCTAGAACATCAGTGGGACCCAAGGATAGGCTGTGTAAGTGACTG
This sequence comes from Pinus taeda, assembly GCA_000404065.3. Lineage (NCBI taxonomy): Eukaryota > Viridiplantae > Streptophyta > Pinopsida > Pinales > Pinaceae > Pinus > Pinus taeda. The sequence continues at coordinate 14,687 of APFE030314765.1, forward strand.
ACATGTCTCCTGAGGGTCCTGTAGCTGATAATGAATGTATGTATGGTGTGTTTTCGTTGGTTCCACTTCCTTAACGTGACTTAGGAGGTCAAATCATATCATTGTGACCTCTTGTCTTATGTTTACCCCAGATGGTCAGTTGCTTGGGTAAATGTGGGAGGAGGTTGTTATATGAATCCAACGTAAGAAGTAGAACCAAGCTTAGTTCATTTTGGCCCAGAAATTACCAAATTTGTTCAATGTGAATTTGATACTAGTGAAGTTTCAGACATAGAACTAACTGAACTAGAAGTAGAAGAACTTGACTCTAATATTTCTCAACCTGAATCACTTTTAGTTGTTACATCTCCTACTCCTACTCTATGTCACCTCGAAGGAAACTTATAATTATGACTACATTACCACCTGGTTTAATTAGTATTGAAGATATTACTAGGAACGAGGAGGAAGAATCACCTCGTACTCCAGTTACCACTGGTGAACTTTTTGATCCAAGAGTTTTTCCAAGAGTTCCTTTTGATCCTTTTCGACCTAATCCTTGGTATTCTACTCCTTTAAACCTTTTAGGTCCTAGTTTTCCACCTCACCACATTCCTTTTTATTCACTGAGACGAACCATGTTAGAAATTCCTCTTGGAAGCCAACCTAATGATTCATCTATTTTTACGAGCTCTTCAGAGTCACTATTGAATGGTGGTCCTTTATTTCCTCCTGGTTATCAGTCACTTACTGATACTTTTTCAGGAGCTACTCCTATTCCTCAACCTTCTACTTGGTCATTTGGTTTATCTACATCTATTGCATGACATCCATGCCTGAAGCACCTTTGGCATTAGACCAATATGCTCACATGATACCTAGTAACTTAGGTAATCCTCAAGTAACCCCAACTGGTGTTTATTACCCGCCTGGGGGGCAAGCACCTTATCCTTCACCCAGAGGACAACATATTGTCGGATCTTATCCTACAGTTGGAGGGAAACATTTTTACAAGAACTTATGGTCAAATACCTTAGCTCGGTTCGGCTCAACCTATTGTGTTTTAACCTTTGGTTGGTACTTCTTACCCTAGGACGAATATTATTTGGAACCCTGCTTTTACTCAGTAGTTTGCTCCAGATGCTCCACAAGTGTCAATTTATCAACATGTTCAACCTACTAGACAATATATTCCTCAAATACCTATTACAAGTATTGTTGTACATGTTCAACAATCTGTCCATGGAATTCCGTAAACACTTATCCAATAACATGTCCAAGAAATTCCACAAACACATGTTCAACAACCTATTTAGCAACCAATTCAATAACCTGTTCAATATGGACCTAAAACACCTATTTAGACACCTGTTCAACAATCGGTTCCAAGTTCACTTTAGACACCTATCTAGGAGTATTACAAATGACCATTCAAGTTACCCCTCAAATACCTATTCCACAAACTACACATGCCATTCCTCAGGCATCTACTTATCAAACTGGTCCTATCGTCCATTCTACAACATAGTTTCCTATTCGACAACCTGGTATGGGAATAATGCAAACACCTTTTCAAAGTCAAGATTTTCAAAGCCCACCTTTTCAAGGTTAAGAATTTCAAATTCCACATTTTCAAGGTCAATTTTTTCAAATTCTGCCTTTCCAAGGTCATGCTTTCCAATACCAACCTTTTCAAGGTCAATTTATCCAAAGTCAAATTGTTCAAAGTCAATTTGTTCAAGGTCAACCTATACAGGGGTAATATTACTTGGGTAAAATGGGTCAAATTCAAAATTTCTAGAGTCAACCATACCCTCGTCATACTTATCAAGTTCTTGTTCAGCCACAACCTATTATGATTCACCTTGGTTACCCTGGAGGAATGAAAATTCCAACCGCACATGCTATTCCAGGATATCCTGGGTATCCTCCTCCAGGAGTTGGACTAACCCTCAAGGTTATCAAACTCTACAACAAGACCCCAACTGATAGTTACCATTCATTGCAACCCTAGATTTACCACATTATCCCGACTAATGAATGATCCTATTTATTATTATCCTTTTTGGTTGGTAATTCCTACCAAGTTACCGAGTGATATATCAAAGTTTCAAGGCAAATCAGAGAGGACCTATCAAAACATGTCATGAAATATCATCTTTGGTTTGCATCAAATTCACTTATCGATGATTCTATGAGACTTCGTCTTTTCCAACAAACTTTAAGTAGTTCGGTAGCCAAATGGTATATTGAGTTACCTCACGCTTCTTTCCATAATTCCAACTCTATATTAGCAATGTTTTTGACACATTTTCAGCTACCGATTTGATACGACACTGGTACCAAACTATTGACTTCTCTAAAATAATTGAAATCCACTTAAATTTTCAGTCATATACATGAATGGAGACGTAGGTGTTGATTAGTCAAAGTTTTTATTCCAAATCAAATTTTAGCTTAATGGTTTACAAAATCATTGCTTCCTGATATTACTAAAGATGTTGCTAAGGGAGGTGTTGTGATGGAAGAGTAGGTAATTGATCATGCCTAGTACTTAGAATTAGTCCATACCCAATCTGGTACCTTATACAAGAAAATCTTGAATCTACCTTGCCCAAAAATTTTAAATGATCAAACAGATTCAACTCCTACATGATCTAACGTCAATGATGGTGTAATTGGTTCTGTCAGCCAATAGTCTAAGGGTAAAAGGAATAATTCTAAAGTACTTAGACTTTGTCTATACAAGATTCACCTGCTAAAAGCTTTTCTACTGAAACTACTTCTGAAATTAATGTTGTAGAGTCATCTACTGGAAAGAACTAGTCATATAAGGGTAAAAAGAAGGGTAAAGGTAAAAAAAAAAAATGCTTCTCCAAAAGATAAGCCAACTAGAACTGAACCTACTGAAGAAAAAATTAAACCTCGTTATCCTTGCCTTATATGTAATGAAGATCATTATACGAAGGAATACCCACGTCGGGCATAGGTTCTCAAATTCATAAAAGGTTCTCCAAATCCCATTGTTTTGAAGGATCCCTTTCCTTCTCAAGACAAAGAAGTGGTTTTACGTAGCACATCTTCTGCTTCCACATCACAAGATATCATGATTATGTCTTCACAACAAGTTATGATAGCAACAAGATCAAAAGGTTACAAATATAAGGGTCTTGTAGTCAATGGAAATGAGACTTGTTTATCTAGTCAACCTTCCAGTTCAATTCCTCCTCCTCCTTCTGAACCATTACAGATTGAGATATCGAACCCTGACATGATGATTCGACCACCTCCTAAAGGTGTTATTCAAAAATTAGCTTTCAATCCACATGATAGAGCTGCTCATAACTATAACATTGTTGAAGACCTAGCTATGTCTCCTTCAACAATGCCAGCTCTTGAAGTGTTGCAAACATGTCCAACACAAAGAAAGTTACTATTGTCAACTATTGGAGCAATTGATCCGCAAGATTCTAATCTTTTTATTTTTTTATATTGAAAGTCATATACCTAGACTTCCACATCAACTGGCATTTTAGATTCCAGTTTTTGTCAAAACCAGATGAGTGTTTCACACAATTATTGACGAAGGAGATTCTACATGTATCATGTCTATTTCTTGTTGGAAAGCTTTAGGTTCTCCGACTATCAATCAACCACCTACCACCCTGAAATCCTTTTATGGAAGAGGTTTTTATCCTTATGGAATCCTAAATGATCTAACCATAGAGATAGAAGGTAAAATGGTCACGATCGAGGTTGAAGTTGTTGATGCTCAACTCGATTATAACCTTTTACTTGGTATAAGTTGGACCTATGTTATGTTTGCAGTGGTATCATCACTTTTATATATGATACAATTTCATCATCGAGGGAAAATAGTCAAAGTGGACCAATTGTCTTACTACACTTCCGACCCCAACTCTACGGGTAGCATACCTTTCATTAGAAATCAAGTACTCCTTATGAGGATATTGGTGTTGGTTTCCTGAAGGACTCATCACTGATGGGAACCTTTGCACTCCCTCCACCGAATTTTCCTTTTAGTGTTGTTGAGGTTAACATAATCACATCAAGCACTATGGAATCATCTAATCTGTGGATAGTGACTTTAAAACCTGAATTGACCTCCTATGGCAATGAAATGCCTTTAATCCCACTTGAATTGATTGATTAAGTAGTTCAATCATTTTCCAACCCACCATCTTCTGAAATTGATAAAGTGAATGCCATCAATGATAATTATTCTCCTTTACCTTGGCTAGAACTAATTTAACTTCCTTATCCTTTCGACAATACATTTCCAACTGATGAACATATTATGGAAGTCATGACTTTGGATGAAATGCCATGGGAGGATTATCATCATCATTCATCTTTTCTCCCTAACCTTGATAAAATCAAGAATGATTTTTGAACTATGTTTTCGACTGAGATTGTAGATAGTCCTGAATGGCCCATGTCAATTCTTCAACTTGAATTTGAAAATAATTTGGGAAACATATCTAAAACGATTTGCATTAATATCTCATTCAAAACAAGGATTATTGAGAACATTCACATAAGTGCTTCGTGCTCATTTTGCCTGGTCCTATGAGGAAATTCTAGGAATTGATCCAAGCATTATTGTTCACGAGATTAAGACTTACCCGGATTCAAAACCTATTAGACAGAGATTATGTCCAGTGCATCCATGAAAGGCTGCTGCTATTAAAGATGAGGTTGAAAACTACTCAAAGCAAGTTTTATCTACCTGGTTCCCTTAACTAATTGGGTTTCCAATATTGTACCTATTAATAAAAAGCAGGGGACCATCAGAGTATGTGTAGATTATAGGATATTAATAAGGCTTGTCCCAAAGACATTTATCCTACTCCCCATATCAATCAAATCATTGACAATTGTGCTGGTAACAAAATCTTTTCATTCATGGATGGATTTTCTGGTTACAACCAAATCAACACACTCCTAGTTGATCAGCATTAAACCACACTCATTTCTCCATGGGCTACTTTTGCTTATTGAAAACTCCCATTTGGATTAAAGAATGTCGGTGCAACCTTCCAACGGGTTATGTCTTACCCATTTCACGATATTGAGCATATTGTACAACCTTATTTGGATGACTTACCATCTCATTCGTTGAAACGAGAAGATCATCCAACACATTTGAGAGTTATCTTTGTCATGTGCCGACACTACAATATACACTTGAACAATCACAAATGTGTTTTTTGTGTCCAATCTAGTCGATTACTAGGATTTTTTGTATCTAAGGAAGGCATTCATGTTGATCTGCTCAAGGTAGAGGCTATTTTGAATTTGCCTCCTCCTTCTAACCTCCACCAGCTCCAAAGTTTGCAAGGGAAAGTAAACTTTCTACATCAATCCATCTAGAACTACGCTAAGCTAACTAAAGGTTTTACTCGATTGTTGAAAAAGGGAATCTCATTTGTATGGGATGAAGTTGCTCAAGAAGCATTTGATGCACTTAAACATGCGTTGACCCATACATCACTATTGCATCCTCCCGATTATCATCAAGACTATTTTTTGTATTTAGCGGCATCTGATGTCACCATTGGCATGGTTTTAGTTTAGGAAGACGAGTCGAACGATGAGAATGTCATATATTATTTGAGGAGGAATCTTACCAGAACTGAAGTAAAATATGCACATGTGGAGAAATTGGCCTTGGCAGTCGTTCAAGTTGTCCAACAATTTCGTCACTACATCCTATTGCGCAAAAGAACATTGATTTCCAATTGGAACCCTTTGGTTTACGAGATAGTTGATAAGGGGAAAGTATTCTAAATGGATAGTTATCCTGCAAGAATTTGATTTGAAATTCATAAAGTCTAAATCTAAGAAATCACTAGTATTTGTTGAATTATTATGTGACTTTCCCTATACTAAGGCAGAAACCGTGGCAGAGGATTCTCTTCCAGAATAATCCCTCTTTCTTATCATTACTTTATACCCTTGGTATGGAGATATCATCATCTATCTTCAAACCTATACTTTTAAGCCAAAATTGAGTAAAATTGATTGTCGTCGTATTCAGTACCAATCCCAACAATACAATATTGTTGGAAATACACTTTATCATCGTGGCGTTGATTCCATTTTTCGACGATGTTTGAATCATGAGGAAGGTTAAAAAACATTGGATGACTGCTATTCTAGAGCTTGCGGTGGTCATATGTCAAGGTTTTCCACTACCGAAAAGATCCTACACGCGGGGTATTTATGGCCTTTTATGTTCAAAGATTGTATAACTGCAGTCCAGAAATGCAACAATTGCCAAATATATGATCACAAAATGCGTGCACCCAAAGCTCCTCTTCACTCAGTCATTGATGTCAGTCCTTTTGCTAAATGGGGCATCGATTTCCTTACATGTAACCCTCACTTGGCCCGAGGGCATGGGTACATTATCCTAGCGGTAGATTATTTTACAAAATGGGCCAAGGTGATGCTTTCATATAAGGATGATGGCTAAACAACAACCATTTTCATATTCAATCATATGATTTCTAGGTTCTAAGTTCTACAAGCCATTGTCACAAACCATGGTAGCCATTTTCAAAACTTTATGATGATCAAACTTACTACAAAGATAGGCATGCATCATGATAGTTCTACTCCATATTAGTCGTAGGAAATGTAGGAGTTTATAGGGTAAGTTCCTCAGATGGAACACCAAAGGACACTGCTCACAAACAAATCATAAATAAATACACCAGTATTCTTGACATGTTTAAAACCCTTAAAGAGGGAAACAGTCCATGGCCTTCGCCAACGCAGCCACTTCAGGCAATTTATTAATAAAAGAGAGAAAATTTACATAAGCTTCTCTCATGAGTAGTCACCCTACAAATGACCCTCCATGCTCTTTACTATGATCATGGACCAATCGGGTTTTAAGCCACGAATCAAGTGTTGGTAATATCAAGGAGAGCATGAATTGTAGGATCACTTCATGTCTAGAACATATCGTGACCGTCAGATTGTAAGTTACAAATGTACATAGTAAAGAAACATACTTTACCTAGCTCTACACTATACCAAGTTATACTTAACTATTTCCTATGTGTCAGAATATCCAAACGTCCTCCCTTAAGAACAACTTCGGATAGGATTGAAGGATGTACAAATATGACACAATAGGAGAAGGAAGGAGGAATTAGAACCTATCCCCCCTTAGTGATAACTTCCTGAACTCCAACCATAAATCAAGGTTTAGTAAACTTTGCCTCTGTGAGAGCCTTTGTAAAGATGTCTGCAACTTGATCATCGACTGAAAAATATTGCACTTCAAGAACATGGTCATGAATGAGATTTCTGATGAAGTGCATGTGTAGTTCAATGTGTTTTTTGCACTGATGTTGGATTGGATCTTTGCATAGTTGAATGGCACTTTGATTATCACACCAAAATGTGGTCAGATGTTGTTGCTGAAAGCCAAAATCTGATAGGATCTGACGAAGCCGCAAGGCTTCCTTACTAGCTTCTACAACACCACAATACTGTGCTTTTGCTAAAGAAAGAGAAATGGAACTTTGTTTCTTACAAGCCCATGTAATAGGTCGAGAACCAAGAGTGAAGACATAACCTACAGTAGAATTTCGATCATTAGGGTCACCAACACAATCAGAATTAGCGAAACCAACCAATAGAGGAGATGCTTCTGCACTGCAATGAATCCCAAATTGAACTGTACCTCGAACATAATGAAGTATTCTTTTAGCTTCTTTCCAATGACTTTCATGTGGGTTTTTCATAAACTGAGCAGTAAGGCCAACAACAAAGGAAAGGTCGGGAAGGCTATGGGTTAGATACAAAAGTTTTCCTACAAGATGACGGTATAAGGTAGCATCAACTTCAGGGGAAGTACAAGTGACTGAAATTTTTGCTCCAGACTAAAAGGAAGAAGGGGATGGCTTACAGTATTCCATGTGAAAGTGGCACAGAAGATCACAAGCATACTTAGACTGGGAAAGGGAAATAGCTTTCTTGGATTGCAAGACATGAAGACCAAGAAAATAATGCAAGTGTCCTAAGTCTATCGTTTCAAACTTCTTTTTAAGTATGGACTTCACATGGTTTATAAGGTTGGGATCACTACCAGTAAGGATAAGATCATCAACATAAAAAACAAGAATGATAAGAGACTTACCCACTCTCTTGGTGTAGACAATATTGTCAAAATGACACCTAAAAAAGGCAGTATCTAAAAGAAAGCTATCCATTTTGGCATACCAAGCCGTAGGGTCTTGCTTGAGACCATAAAGGGATTTCTTAAGCCGACATACAAGGTTGGAATCTGATTTTATAAAGCCAGGAGGTTGTTTCATATAGATTTCTTCATGCAAGTCCCCATGCAAAAAGGCAAATTTAACATCCATTTGATGGACTTCCCATTTGAAAGAGGAAGCAAGGGAAAGAACAAGGCAGATAGAGTTCATTTTGGCAACAGGGGAGAAGGTTTCCGTATATTCAATGCCTTCAACTTGTGAAAAACCTTAGCAACAAGATGAGCTTTATGTTTATCAACTTTTCCATCTGGTCCAAACTTGGTTCTGTAAACCCATCTAACAAGTCTTTGTCCCTATGGAAGAGGAATAAGATCCAATGGATCTAGAATTTCAAAATAACCAAAAAACTCCATGCCCTTCAGCATCTTCAAGAGTAGCTTTTAACCAATTTGGCCTCTTCCTTATGCTTGGTATGACCACAGGTTGAATAGACTCACTTAGTCCCTCTTCTTCCTCTTGAATTATAGAAGGGTTTTCAGGTTGTACTTCTTCTTCTTCAAACATGGGTAGATCTTCGTCATCAGAATCAATAGAAATATCCTTCAATCTTTTGTAAGCTTGATTCTCGTCAAATATAACATCCCTGCTTACTTCCTTCCTTGATGTAGATTCTATATGCCTTTGAGGAGAGAATATAACCAACGAAGGTCCCTTTGATGCTTGTAAAATCTAGCTTCTTTTGTTTGTCTTTTGGAACATGGATATATGTAGGACTCCCTAAGATTTGGACATGGTCCACACTTGGCTTCATTCATGTGACTGTTTCCTCGGGTATCATATTATTGACAATACTATGAGGACTTCTATTTTGAATATATAAGACTGTCATTGTTGCTTCTCCCCATAGAAACCTTGGCAAGTCTTAATCAAGTAGCATTGTCCATACATCTTCTTCAATTGTCCTATTCTTTCTTTCAACCACTCCACTTTGTTCAGGATAGTAGGGAACAATAAGCTCCTTCTTAATTCCTGTTTCTTTACAATATGCAATCAATTCTTTAGAAGTGTATTCCCCACCATTCTCAAATCTCAAAGGTTTTATCTTTCTTTCGGTTAGGGTTTCCACTTCGCATCTAAACTCCTTGAATTTCTCAAATACTTCATCCTTTTTCATGAGAAGATAGAGTCATGTATTTCTAGAGTGATCATCAATAAATGATACATAGTAAAGATGACCTCCAAGTGATTCGTTAGACATGGGCCTGTAGGAATTTACAGGGTAGGTTCCTCAGACAGAACACCAAAGGACACCGGTCACAAACAGATCATAGATCAATACACTAGTATTCTTGACATGGTCAAAACCCTCAAAGAGGGAAACAGTGCACGACCTGAGCCAATGCGGCCACTTCAGGCAATTTATTAATAAAAGAATGAAATTTTACATAAGCTTCTCTCATGGACAGTTACCCTACAAATGACCCTCCACGCTCTTTAAATAGAGATCATGGACCAATCAAGTGTTAAGCCATGAATCAAGTGTTGGTAATACTGAGGAGAGAATGAACCGTCAGATCACTTCATGTCTAGAACATATCGTGACCATTGGATTGTAAGTTACAAAAGTACATAGTAAAGAAACACACTTTACCTAACTCTATACTAGACTAAGTTATACTTAACTATTTCCTATGTGTCGGAATATCCTAACATCCCCCGTTAAGAACAACTTGGGATAGGATTGAAGGATGTAAAAAATATTAC
>APFE030314765.1:29153-175729 GCA_000404065.3 Pinus taeda
CCCCCCCCTTTCCAGACTTAATCTAATTATCTCACTTAAGAAAATATTTTATGTGACCTCTTAGAGCCTGGATCCACCTCAGGCTGAAGGGAGGCAATCCAAGGATAAGTACAAACCACGCTTAACCTGGTAGCTAGCCCTACCAAGTCGGGAGAGGGCTCTCTCCTTGTCAATCTTGACGGAGATGACTTTATCAAATTTGGATTTTAGGCTAGGTATAGTAGCTTAGGGTTTCTGGTTTGGCTTTTAGTTTTTGGTTGTTGGATCAATTGGAGAAGACAAATTGGGTCCAGGAAATTAACTTAGGGATACAGTCATGTTTTGTGGGGCGAGGTAGACAAGGGTTTATGTCCTAGAAATTGATTGAGATGGTAGTTTTAATATAGCTGAGGAGTTGAGGAGGGCATAAAGAAACTATGAATCCTGTTCAAATAGTTGAAAACATTGAAAACCAAATGCATTCCCAAGACAAAGCACATCAGTGTATTTTGTCCATTCACCTTGATTCATTTAGTTTTAGAAGATAAAGATGGATTTGGATACATATAAAACATAAGAAAAGCTCATTACAAAGAAGAAACAATACATAAACTCACTGTCACAAGAATCCCACAAAAATAGCTGTGAAACCTGGTTTTATTCCTTGTCAAACTGCAGATACAAATGTTCAATGAGTGCCACCACTTCCACTAAAGTTCAACCTTTGCAAATGACTAAAAAAGTACATGATATAGGCAAGGAAACTATTCAAGCTAGCTATCAAGGGTCAAAACCATGAGAAGAGGGGTGGTTTCAACCATATCTAAACTAAGAACACAAAAGTAGGCAGTGGAACAACTTGCCTCTAAAACTTAGGAAACCAATTCATTCAGTTCAAAACCACTTGGAACTTAATGTATCTGCTCTATGAGGTATTTTCATCCATATTTACATCAAAGAAATTGTTTACTGTGCACACATTTACCAAGAAATGAAGAAAAAGTCAACTTCCAAGAAAACTAAGAGAAATCCGAAAATTTAAGCAAAACTCACAAAATCAGTTTAATGCGTAGCACCAAAAATTTAATGCACAACGCTTTTTCATGGCCAGTTTTGGAGGCATTCCCGGTGTTCAAATTAGGTGCAAGTTGGTTTGTTGGAAAGCCTGCCTGTCTAGTTTCTGGAACAATTTGATTTTTCTGATTTGGAGCTCATTTTCCCCTCCAAAAATTGATTCTCCCAAGACTACTTCCTGTGTGGCAAAAAAGTGGCAGAGAGGGCACTTTTAGGTGTTTTTTCCCCTTTTGGTGACCAAGACCTTGGCCAAATCTTCTCACTATGTCTAGGTTTACTTATTTTCCCATGATGATTCCAAATATGTAAGCCGTTTTGCCATAAAGTGTCCCTAACAAAAGCGCAGCACCAGTGGCACTCCACACCTATTGGAAAAGCCTGTTTTTCAAGTTCCAAAATTCAAAAATGAAAAAAATTGCTCAAAATTTCTTGAAATTTGGCATGAGGGATCCTTGTTAGGTGCTTTGTTGGGCCAATGATTCTTCAACTAAGATTTTGAGTTTATCATGTTCTTTCTTGCTCCTCAAGGCTCTCCTTAACTTAACTTTTAGCCTCTTTACCCTTGAATTACATATCTTGTTCCATTGTTCACCTACATTTGGAATGCCTGTTGCTTCTGAGATGGTGGTAGGTGAAAAGTTGAAGGAGACACCAGCAAGGTTCACTTGGCCATTATGTAGATGGGTGACAAACAACCGAGCAAGCTCATGATGAAACTTTACCCTCTCCACCATTTCACAAAACTCATAGCAAAAATGATGTCGAAAACAAGATATAGCAAGAGGACAAGAAAGCAACTCTGTGAGACTGATAGGTTCCTCCCTGATGATCTTTCCCCCTTTGTGTGGCTTTCCATGGGTTTTTGGTGATTGTAGCTGCTAGTGAGGAATGAAGGAATGGGGTGGGGAAAAGATGAGTATGAAGAGATTTTAAAATATAAGGTAAGTGAGATGTATGGGGATATGAATGTTTGAGGGAGTTAGGGTATAGAGTTTATAATGGAATGGGGGTAAGTGGGAATGTAATAATTGGGAATTAGGGTAAGTGAATAGTGCATTAGGGTTAGGGTTTGATGTAGAAATTAGGGTTTAGTGGAATGAAGCTTGATGAGTGATGGATAGTGAAAAAGACTTGGTAAACTAAGTGTAAATGGAGGAGAAGAGCAGCAAATGACCTTTGGTGGCTTATGAGAGATAGCTTAGCTTATTTAGGGTTTATGAGAGAAATTTTCAATTCCAATAGGGTTTGCTATGAAATGATGCCAAACACACTCAAGAAATCAAACACACTTCCTTCTTAGCAATAAGGATGACTATACTTACTTGGAAAAAGGTATTCAAGAGCTTTAGATGAAATTTGATGTAGTTTAGAAGTGTTTTGAGTCTCCCAACAGGTGCGTAGTGCACTTTTAATGCACAACGCCAGTGTAAAAATACACTGTTGAATCTCAACAGGTGCGCAATGCACTTTTAATGCATAGCGCCAGACAACACGTGCGCAGTGCCTTTTTGTAGACCAATTTTGGAGGCCTTCCCGGTGTCCAAATTAGGTGTAGGATCGCTCGTTGGAAATCATATTGAGTCGATTTTCCAAAACATCATGAATTTTTCAATTTGGAGTTCATTTGCTTTGTTAAAAGTGAAATCTCCCAAGACTGGTCAAAATGTGCAAAATGAGACTGCCTAAATGCAGAGTGATGTTGTAGTCAACTTTTGAAGGACTTCCTCAACCTCAAATTGAGCTCACGATAGCTCATTGAAAATTTATCTTTTTCGATATATCATTTTACTCATCAAGAAAGTCATTTTGCCAACCAAGCTAGGAGAAATATTGATTTTCCCAAGGTCACTACAGAATTACATCAATCCTCCTGAGGCAACTGTATTTTTGACATTTCTCTAAAACCATGACACCTATGTAAAAAGTGAAGGATTTTTTTCTTCCTTGGCCTATTTTGGACAAAAACCTCTCTCATTTTTTCCAAATTTATTTTTCCTTGCTCGGAAACATCATTTGAGTAAAACCTATCCCGATGTGTGGAACAGGAGATTTGTAGAAATTAAGGGAAATGAAGGGGATAAGGGGCTTCTAAATTATTGAGAAAATTTTTGGAAGTATGGAGGGATGTTAGGAAAAAGGGGAAAGTGGAATTTCAAAGATTGAGTTTGGGGAAGGGGTCCAAAAGGGCAAAACACAGGCCTAGCCTAGAAAATTGTCAAATTTGAGCAACAAGCTAGGATTTGTGGGAAAATGATGAATTTTAGGGATATTAGTGATGGGAAGTGTTTAATAAGGTACATTAAGAATAGGGGAAGGTGTATCAGCATCAGGATGCAAGATTTGTTGATGATTTGACCATCCAAGAGAAATTACCTTCAAATCCTTAGAAGAAGAAAATGAGCCTTACCCAAGTACAACTGAAGCACAAATCAAGGTGTAAAATGACCCATTGAAACCTAAAACGAAGATGAAAAATATTTGAATGATGGTACACTCAGCTTAATGGTGACATGGACCGACACTTGGAAAACTTTGAAAGAAGTGAAAACAAATCCTAGACCTAATACCTAGTGACCAAATTTTACTTGAAGACTCTCTGAAATGACAAAATTTGACTTTGACATCTTAAGACCACTTTGTAAGAGCATGTTTGATCATTGGTGGAAGGCTTCAAAGACTGACACTAGCATGACCCACTTTTATAAATAAGTGAAAGTCACTTTTACAATGGTACTTTATGAGATACTCACTAAATTGTAACTTAAATAAAAGATAAAGAAACTTGAGAATTATAAGTGACTCGCTTTTTATAATGGGTGAGAACACTTTTACATAAAGTAACTTTAAAACATGAGTTACATGTGATTTTTGAAAAAGTAAGTAAACAAAAACAAAGGCTTGAACTCAAGACCTCTATTCTCATAAAGTAACTTTGGACCAAGTGAGCTAGTTTAAAAAGTTAGTAATTTTTTTTTTTAGCCACTAAAGCTTTGGGGTGCGTTCCTACTTGAAAAAACTCTTTTTACCTAAACCACACAACCCAACATGGACATACAAAAAAACCAAAACTTATGACTTGAAGATAGCCTTCATCAGAATCTAAATATTTTCCTCAATGTTTTTTTATTTTCCGAGATCACACTAAGGCGTGGTGGAAAAGAGCATACGCATGAGAAAAATCCTTTCTTTTTGTTTCTGATTTTCCCAAATCGCACAGAGTCACAGGGCAAAGAGAATACGCAGAAAGGTATAGATCCGGTAATAAAAATCAGAGAGATAAATAAACTGAAATAAATAGAGAGATGACTACTAGAACTTCAATTTTTTTTTGTATACCTCCATATCTTAAAAATGACATAGTTAGGGCTACCGGAAACCTGTTCGCGTGAAAAGAAAGGGGTTGCTCACTGGAACAGATGCTCCTAACACAATAGAGCAGTCCTCTTGGCCTAAAACCAGTTATAAATAGTAGATCTAGGAAATGAAAATTGGATGCAGTTGTACCAGATTCAGCCCTCAAATAGCTCTGATACCATGTAGGAATTTACAGGGTAAGTTCCTTAGATAGAACACCAAAGGACATCGTTCACAAACATATCATATATCAATACACCAGTATTCTTGACGTGGTTAAAACCCTCAAAGAGGGAAACAATCCACGGCCTGAGCCGATGCGGCCACTTCAGGGAATTTATTAATAAAAGAGAGAAAATTTACATAAGCTTCTCTCATGAACGGTCACCCTTCAAATAACCCTCCATGCTCTTTAAATAGAGATCATGGACTAACTGGGTGTTAAGCCACAGATCAAGTGTCGGTAATATTGAGGAGAGAATGAACCGTCGGATCACTTCATGTCTAGAACATATCATGACCGTCGGATTGTAAGTTACAACTGTACATAGTAAAGAAACAAATTTTACCTAACTCTACACTAGACCAAGTTATACTTAGCTATTTCCTATGTGTCAGAATATCCTAACAGGAAAATGACCAAGTAGAATTCGTTAACAAGGTCTTGACCATGATGATTAAACAGATTGTCGAAATTCATAATCGGAATTGGCAACTAATGTTATTTCTAGCCGTGTGGGAATATCGTACCTTAGTAAAAACTTTGACTAGGTTTACTCCCTTCCAGTTGGTTTACAACCTGGAACAAATTTTACCTATTGAATGTGAAATATCTTCTTTGAAACTGGAAATTGAATTATTAGCAGCCACTTTTGCAGAGGAGGAATGTTTTTTGTACTTAACACGACTAGGTAAGACTCGATGTGATGCTACATTAGCTAGCGAGACTCAAAAGAAACGAGTTAAGGCAGAGTATGATCAAAATGTAAAACCTCGTTCATATTCAAAGGGGGATCTAGTCTTGGTCTATGATTAAGACCATGATAAATTAGGTGCTGGTAAATTCGAGCCCATGTGACATGGCCCTTATATTGTAAAAAGTGTACTAGCAAAAGGGGCCTATGAGCTAGTTGATTATGATGGAATTTCTTTAGGAAAGCCCAGAAATAGTCTTTACTTGGAGAAATATTATGCTTAGATCGCTTAGTGAAGAATTTGTGGATTGTTGTATCATATTTTATGTGTGGCAATTTTTAGCAGCTTTTTATGATTTTATGCTACTTCTCCTGCTTATCTTGGGTTACAATTGATTTGTATATGTTGATGCTCCCTCAAACTTACATTGGCTTTGCTAATGGTGCTAGTCGTAGTACTAAGAATTTTTCTTCCGCAGCCTGGGTCATTTATTCACCCACAAATGAGTTAGTTTCTATTCATGGGATATGCCTTGGTTGAACAAACAATAACATCGCAGAGTATAGTGCAGTGATTGAACTATTACCCGCCATTTCATTTGGTATTCGCTGATTGATTGTTAGGTTAGATTCTCAACTCATAGTATTACATTTAAACTATGACTATTCAATTATAAGTGTTTCAATGTTAAGAATGTTTTTGCAGGTTCGTCTCTTGGAGAGAGAGTTTGATTACATCAGATACCAACACATTTCGAGACGTTTAACACATTAAATGATGCATTGGCTAATTATGTGTTAATTTGGCATTTGTAAAACATCTGAAGAAAGAAAAGACAATATTCATCCATATATTGTACAATATAGACTAAAATAGAAGTAGTAGTTTTCATTAGTCAAATGTCTGTATAAAGTGTAGCTTTTACAAAAATGTCATCCAAAGATATGAGGCCCCATGAGCTTTATTATCCTAACATGTCGATACATCATCAAAAATAAAAATATATCCCTAAGACTAGCAGCTATGCATGATGATCATGATAACAGACAACAACACGAGATACTCATCGTAGTAAACAACTAATCGATCTAGGAACTCCCACGTAGTGCCTTCGATAGAGGAGAGGCAAGTCATCAATTTCAACATCTGGAATGTCTAGATTCAACCTCTCTAGGTTGTGCTCCAACTTAGTTAATGCCTCTGCTGCATCGGGCTTATGTACTACGAGAGTTATTGGCTACTCACCGTGCCTGTCAAATATGCGTAGTCTTGCTGGTCTGACCGGGCCCACATCTGCATGATCATTTCAGACAATTAGTTTTGGATGTCAAAAAACAAACAAAATTTTGAAAAATCCAAAAACAACCAAAGTGTGAAGTTTTTACCTAGGTCACCCCACTGCATTCCAAATGGTAGTGGCATATATAGATCACCTGTGTAATCCATACTTGTATATGGAAAGTCTTCAATCATGATGATTTGAAGTTCCAACCATCCAAAGAAATCAGTGTTATACTTAATCATTGGCCCTTCACCACCTTTGTGGCATGCCATTAACGTGACTCACTTTAGCATGCGAGGATCTCATGGTCCTCCTCCATCTATGGCTACCTGTGGAGCGAGAAGGGGGATCCTCTCTAGAGAAAATGAGATGAAAAAGGTACCATACCCAAAATTCTTGAGTTTTTCGATTTTCACTCTAGTTAGTTGCCCTTTCAGGCTGGAAACTACCCCTTCGCACCAATTAAATATTGTGGGTTGCAAGCACTCTATGGAGATCTACATTCAAGCCTTAGTAAGTAAGTGAAGAGTTGCACTTCTGCACATTCATGCAATAGTGAATTCAATAGCTCTCAAAGGGAGCCTCTCAATGGTTTTGATATCAATTCTCCCGTCTTTGAGGGTAGCTCCTCAAAAGAAATGTTGCACTAGATAGGTGGCAGTTATTTCACCACCTCATCTATGTCCATAGAGAGAAATGTCCACCCCACGGCGTGGGAACCCAACCAAGAAGTAAATGTCACCAACATTGATAGTGAGTCTATGGTCTCCAATCATGAAGCATTCTTTTTGTACATTCCACTTTCTCACCATCCATTCCAGCAAATCTAGTTGGGCCTTCATGCCTAGAATTGTGAGAAAATTATACAGGTCACTGTTTTTTAGTGCCTGTATTGTCTTTGGATGGTTCAAAGTAGCCATATCATGTTCTTCATGTTCACGTTCTCTCCACTCCATTTTTGTAGCTCAAACTTGTGCAAATAAACATGTAGGATCATTAGAAGAAATTGTGGTAAATTTTTGCAAAACATTTGGGTGTTTTCAATTAATTTTTCAAAACTCTTAGCACTATGTGAAGCAACTTTTGAAGATAAACATAGGTTTGCATTGTTCTAGCCCTAGAAAATGTGTAAATCACATTTTTCTATGTTAGAAACTTTGTTAGTGTGCATAGGACTGATGAAGGTGAACTATGCACACCGAGGGCAATTTTTCATTTGATAAACCCCCCAAAAAACCAAAATACAAGGTCAAATGCAAAATAAAAACAATAAAAACGAAGATATCAGGCTGATGGTTTACCTAGATAAGATGTCTCATGATTTGGTCCAACAATTTTCCCAGAATCTTCCTTTGAAGTTCTTGGTGAAAAATGTAATCTATCACTCTCAAATGGTAAAAAACACAAATGGTAAAAAGTTTTCACTTTTTGGAATTTTATAAGTTCTTAGGCCCATTAAAATATTATTTTTTCCTATATACCTTTGAAATACAAAATTTTATTTTTTTTAACTATATTTTTGAGCAGTGGCGATAATTTTTAAGTTTAAGTGTGCAGAACACAAGTTGTTAGGAAAACGAATCATTTGGTGATGTGTATATTTTTACCACTTTTTCGAACTTGTTAAAAACTTACAAAAAAGTGAAACGAGTTCTCTTTATGCCCATTTCAGACTCCCTAAACATGAAAATATCGCCAAGTACTTGACTATTCGAACTCATGAAAGTAAATGAACAATGGTCTATCCAGTATAAATTTATCCCTTTTACGAAATGAACTAGACTATTTACGAAAAAGGTATACATAGTCAATAGAGTTCTCTCCTGCATTATTTTTCCGTTTTTAAGGCTTGGGGGACTCAATTTATGAAAAAGGACACTATGGAGTTTACTTATGTTTTTCTCCTAACTCCCTAAAACTGAAAAAGATCGAGCTTTACTTTCTCTGGGCTCGTTAAAATTTTACGTTGAAAGAATTGAATGAATTTTCTTTTGTGTGTTTTCAAACTCTTTAAACATGAAAACGACATTGAGTTATCCCTTCACTGGACTCATAAAACTAGTTTAGGACTCATCAATCATGATGGGAACAAACCACTCCTTCCAAGGGTTTTTTAAAAATACTTCGAAGGACTCATCCAAAGGATGAGCTTACAAGACAAGCATATGTTATCCTCCTCAAGCTTGCCAAAAAAAGAGAGGTACTTGCCAATGATGGTGGGGGAAAAGTGGGAAAGAACCTTTGTTTTTGTATTGTAAAAGGTAGTATGTCATTCTTGAACATGACATTCCACCACTTTTGTGTCTGGGTTGGGAAATCCATTTGCCTCTCATTTGACCATACCTCATTGAAAGTCTTTAGTTGGTTTGGGTATCATTTTTGATTCAAATGCTGCCAAGTTGAAATATCGTGTCGATGATATGTTCAAGAGAAGTCCAACCTCAATCAAAATTACTTTTCCATTCATAACCTTCAATCGAGTCGACCATCCCTGAGTCAATCCTGGATTACTCCAAACTATTTCTCTTCAAAAACTTGACATGAGTTTCATGTCGTCGAATCTCCTGTGACATGTCGCTTCCTTTTGACTTTAGCTCATTATCTATGAAGTTGATCTAGAAACCTTCAATACCTTGGATCCTACATGACTTAATCGTAGGTTTCTCGCCTTCGATGATAGGTTTTCATTATTGACCTTAGATCAAATGATTCTATGATTGTTTGACATCGAAACACCTATTCACACGTCATAGATTGTACTGGAAGTACCTTGAGAACCATTGTCATTATTGGTGATTTCTCTTGCGCTTGTTAACAGTTCACATCATTGATCGGTAATCAAGTGGTTTCTACCATGTTCGACTATGAGACATTCACTTGCATGGATAGATTCATACTATGGATTGGGAGATGGAGATCAAGACCCTAGATCTAGTTTCATCCATCCAGGTTGCACGGAGTTATTAAATATTCATGATTGAAAACATAGATCCATTGATGGTTGCATCCATACTATGTCATCTATTGACGTGGATCTTCGAATGTATTTCCGTGCTGGTTCTTTGAGACATTTATGCTCTGACTATGGGAATGCATACCTCATTGACGATTTTATATTGCATTGTAACATTTGATTTATTGTTTCACGTCTCCAACTGTAGTCTCTAGCCTGAACCTTAGCATGATAAAGCACTACAGTCAATAAAGCATTTTTCTAGCTTTGCACTTTAGGGGGAAATTTGTTACATGCCATTTTGTTGCATTAGGCAAATGACCGTTGGCTTGGATATTTCGCTATCCATCAAAGTGTTCTGAAGCACCCTCATGCAAGGTTAGAACCCGAACTGTCCCAAAGAGAATGAAATTCCTAGATCTCTAGGCTCAAAAACCTATTTTTGGCTTCTTGCTAGTTCCCTAGTCTATTTCTACACATACACAAAAGTGTCCATTAGAAATTGCACAAAAGTGTGCTCTGTTTGACACTGTGGCCTGTGCACATGACTTATCACAAGTAAAAATAAAAAGTAAAGCCTAGAAGCATTATTAGTCAAATCTTTCCCAACTAACAAGCTTCGAATGGATTCCTATTCAACCCTCATCCCTCCCATCATGGAGATACTTCCCTCCCTTTGTGGATCCCCTACCCCACCATTTGTGGATATCATTCCTTAGAAAAATGGATCATAAACCTCTTCCTCTTGGCCTATAAAGAAAACACATGTCAGAGGATTATAAAGGACCATTCAAGGTAGTCTTATGTTGTAGAAATAAGGCTAGGAGGATTTTCATCCACGGAGAGGGTTGGAGATAGTGATAAGAGTCTTGTAACATCAAGGCTTTGAGGTTGTAAGTCTCTCTCCATTTTATTTAATAAAAAGTAACTATTATTTCCTAATTATGTATTTTCTGATATCATTTGTGGGATTCCTTGATCACTCACACAGACTATGATTGGTTATCGATTCAATTTATGATATATGCTGCTTTAAGTAGTTCATTTATCTTTCATACTACATACTAGATGATTTGATCCTTTGTGTGTTTCTTTCTAGGTAGATCTCCTTGGAGACATCATGGAGAAGATGTGGAAAGTGTTGGAACAATATCTAAAGCATCAATGGGAAGTTAACTTTTGAAGGCATTGAAAGGGACTTCAATAGGCATTTCGATAAAAACGGTAAGTGATCTCTCTCATATTATTTGTTTCAATCAATCGTAAGCTAAGGAAAGGTAGCAATTCTTTCTTGTTTGTTACTAGATTTTTTTGAGGTCTAGGGATATCCATATTGTATGGAAAAGGGATTAGTCCGCTTAACAGTGACACTGAACCACCCTTTTTGGATTCACAGTATTAGCAAGGTCA
This sequence comes from Pinus taeda, assembly GCA_000404065.3. NCBI lineage: Eukaryota > Viridiplantae > Streptophyta > Pinopsida > Pinales > Pinaceae > Pinus > Pinus taeda. The sequence goes on from APFE030314765.1 coordinate 40,121, forward strand.
TAGGGTTTGTTTGCAACTATGTCCAAATTGATAATCGAGCCTCAAACTAGGTAGAAGTAGAGAAATCCACCTTGAACGTGGTCATGGTTGGAAGGAAAGGAAAATGGAGAAACCCAAGAATAGAGACAAACATAATCAAAATAGAAAATTAGATGGATATTGCCACCCTTAGCATGAGAATTGATTGGCTATATGTCCATGCTAACTCATTGATCGGTATTTTGTCTATCCAAAATAATTAAATACAATAACTTGGAGTGGAGATAAATGGGATACAATATCAATTGCAAGTTGTTCAATCAACACAAAAAGAAGGATGCTGAAACACCATGGTTTTGGTTTATTTTTCCAATTCTACACACACCACCCGAGTTGGAATGCCTAACTTGAACTTGATAGCACCTATGGATAACATTATGATTAGTATTTATGCTCATTGTCTTTAATATGTCCCTTCCAGCAAAATGTTGTAAAATCCTTGTCATTTTCTATAGATAGTATACCTTTAGGTATTTATGGATGTATGTAACAGGAAGATGGTATAGGAGGTCTATTAAACTTAGACATGGTCTAAATTTTATTGGAAAAACCTGCTACTCAAAGTCTTGGATGTACTTTTATTGTGCTTTTGGACAAAATCTGTTAATATGTTCACCTATTACTGTAAAAAGGAAAAAAAAGAATGATAAACATAGTGGTCTTGATCAACAATTTCCTTTATCTCTTGTTTAATGGTATCTCACAAAAATTCAAATCATAGACATCCTGAGTCTAAATAATTAGCGATATATGTAATCATATTAGATTTTCATATTCTATAGGGATACAAAGAAAGTTATCTCTCTTATGAGCTCTTAATTTTTTGAGGGAGTTCTCACATTTTCCCAAAGTCTCAAGGTTGAGTACAAATTATTCTTTCTTAATGAGATCTATAACCAACATATCAAATGTGCTAATTGGGAGAAAACCTACCTATTCTTTTATTCATTCATCGAATGATAAATTACTACAAGTGAAGGAGATATACGATTGAAATGACGGAAGATCCAATAATTTAAAAATCGTATCTAAGATGACTGAAAAGTTGAAACAAGACCAGATATGATTCGTTCATTATTAAAAGGCATCAACCCTCATTATTGACCATGATTTTCGATATGCTTGAGATGTGCATCCAAGATGTAGTCCTTGACGTCACAAAAATGCATAGAATAATTCTTGTCTTGTATAGGTGTGCACAAGAATAACCATTGTGTCGTAAGCTTTATGTTATGACTTTTTACTCTCTAAAATTTATTGAAAGTAGTGAGTACTTTTATGAAAAATTACCTTCATATGAAATCCCAATAACGGTAATAGTAATAATGTTGTAAATGGTATTATTAAATGTCAAAGTGTTGTCATAAGCACCAATAAGCATTCATTGCATCGATGATTTTATTTTATAGATAACATCAGTCATACATTACATATTGTTACACCTCATATTATATAAAGTTCCACTTTGTGGTTTTCATAACATTGATGAAAAAATGTAGTTGGTTCCTTGCACACATTTCTATTGCAATAATATCATAAGTCACTGTATATTTAATTTGAAGACATGACATTTTACAACACCATACATTGTGTTGGAAATAATACTGGGGGGGGGGGGGTGAATCAGTATTATCAAATCAATAAAATTTTTTCATTTCCATACTTAGATACATATACGCTACTTCAATTAATGGAACTCGTGTGTATACCCAACTGTGTCTAATGAAACTAGTGTATATCCAGAATACTTATGATTCAACTAATCCATTAAATGTTAGTACATCAGAACTTCTTTAACCATATGTATAGTAAGTAGGTGCAGTAAAACAAAACAGATCATCATACACAAGAAGCACACATGAACACCATGATATAAGGTGGAAACCCAATGTGGGTGAAAACCACCTGCTGCAAGTCATCTCTATCTTCTTTTAATAAGAAACTTCTTTTACAATAGTTCTGTACTGGTGCAGTCTTATACCAGTACGCAGGCTTCTACCTGCAGAAGGCTACAACCTTCTTTTGTTCTACAGACTCTCTTGGAAGGGAGCTACAACTCCCTTAGCTCTTGTACTAGCTGATCCACTTACTAGTACGTAGGTGCTAGCCTACTGAAATGCTCCAACCTTTACCCGTTCTCTTGTTTCTACTGGAAGGGAGCTACCACCCCCTTAGCTCTTGTACTAGCTTATGTACTAGTACGTAGGTGCCGACCTACAGAAGGCAACAACCTTCTCTTTCTTCCTCCAGGTACCACGTTTCATCAATTTTCAAATTGGATACTCCTGAAGCACAACACTATAATCTGAAGGCCATGTTTCATCCAATTTTCATACTGGACCCATCAATATCATTGAAGCACAAAACAATCAATACTAGCATCATCAATTTCTGAATCACTAAAATACTGAAACCCTGTCAACAACACAGTCACCAGAACACAGAGCAGACTACAGAACTCTGCAATAACAATCAAACCCAACTATAACTTCAAACATCATACTTTATTATGTATACGCTACTACAATGAATCAAACCCACGTATATACGCGCTTTTGCCAAAGCCAACCCGCGTACAGATCTATACATATTCAATCATGACTTTGAGGCTATTTCAGACATCAGCCATACCCAGATCATAACATGTGTACAATAAAACATGCATCAATAATTCAGATCTAGTCTATCTATGATCAAACCATATAAATATGATTCATTTCAAACCATTTGATCCCGATCTATCCTTAGATCTTGTTCTCCATCAACCGGTGAGATCCCTCCTTAACTTAGATCAAGCAATGCATCATAACCCATATCTTGCATACTGGATCTCATACTACATCAGATGTTCAAGTCTTTTTCCATGCACTTGCCTAATGATGTTCTTCTCCTTTTATAGTCTTAGGCCTTACTCAATACCATGGTCCAAAACCATAACAAAACAATACCACGGACCCAATACTTGGGTTCAATTCTTTTGGATGCAATACCATGGACCAAAACCATAGGATAAAAAACTGTCGGACTAATACCATGAACCAATCATAAGATTTCCCATGTGCGTGCGCTTTTCTCTGCATGAAAGTGCATGAACTTTTCTCTGCATGAAAGTGCGTGAACTTTTCTCTGCATAAAAGGAACTTTTCTCTGCATGAAAGTGCATGAACTTTTCTCTGCATGAAAGTACGTGAACTTTGTTGCACTATAATTTATCATCTGAGATGATTTGCCATCAAGGACAACACTTGTCTCATAATGCCAACACATTGCAATAGAATACAAAACTATTTTCGTATATAATAATAATAACAAAAAAAAACCCTTCATTATACAAAATGGGACAACATAAAGGTATATAATAATAATAACAAAAAAATCCTTGATTATACAAAATGGTACAACATAAAGGTTTATTATAAATAATATATCAAAAGAGAATTGTTACACTAATTTGTAAGGCATTGCCATACTAAATTGGACAACACAAAAGTCCATGTTAAACTAAATGTCTAAGTTTTATTAAAAAACATTCCCAAATACAGAACTTGTTACTTTCAAATATATTGATCATAATTTTCCACTTGAGCTATTTTCAATGTTCGAGCTATTTCTAATCCTCATTTCTTCATTACTTTCACTTGGGTTATTTGCAATGCTTTCATGTAAATTATATTACTTTTGTTTGAAATCTCCATCTTCCATCTACAAACATTGATATAAAGTGTAAAAAGTATATACATTTATAATGTAATAAACATGATTGAATGAATCAATAAAATTTACAATCACAATGAGTGCTTCATGAACAATACATAAACCTTTCAAAGTCATGTATCATGTGCTCTTGTAAAATATTTTATGTTGATTCTATTTCATACATGTTTCATGCAATTTTTGTATGCCATGACCACATTTACATATATAATTAAAATTTTATTGTTATTCTAATATTTATAAAATAGGAAATGTTAAACAACACATTGACATACAAGTTGTTTAATTAATTATTGATACTCTATCATATACTCACAAACCATACTTAGTCCAATGTTCATCAAATGTTAGGATGACTCTTCCTTTGTTCACGAAGCAATTTGTTAAGAAAACATGCATGGATGTTTGTAAATTGATAAAATTATGAAATGGACCAATATGAAATATTAATATTTTTTAATATTAAGGAAAATATTAAATATTAAGGAAAAGTCAAGTATACAAATTTTATAATCAACCATTTTTGCTATGCTGTCTCATCCTTTATGATAAATTGGTTCCATTTTGTTTTCTTTCTTCAACCACAAAACAATAAAAAATGACTATTTAATTAGGACTAGCCCTTCAAATTCAATTATTGGTAGGGTTACAATAAAGCAAACTAGATCACAATAGTGTATCTAAGGGTGTTTAAATGGAAAACAAGGCTATTGAAGATGAAACTCCAATAGAAATTCACTAAGGGAGGTTCATAGCTTAGATTGCATGACTATGGATATCTAACAACGCATAATGGTTAAGGAAAGGGAAGGTGGTGGCATTGATGTTGAAACTCCTCATGACAAAAGGAAAAAATGAAGAATTAGAAGCCCCTCGTTAATAGACCACCACTCCATTGGACCCAACATCATAGGAAATAATTTTGGGTTTATGGAGAATTAATCAAAAGATATGCTAAGGAAGTTATGGTTTCTTCTTCATAGCCATCCATGATCACCTCTATAAGAGGGGTCTCTGCCCCCTCCTTCAATGAGATTATTTTGGGAGTTCATACAAATTTTGGATCTATTGGTATTCCCTTTCATTCTCCTCATCTTTGACATCATTTTGATAGATCCATTGGGAAAAGTGGGGTTTCTAGTTTCTCAGATAAACCTTCGTTGAGTGCGTCTTGGCAAGATAAAAATCTAGGACGTTTCCTTCCAAAAGTGATGCAAGATCCAAAATACGAGGTTAAATCCAACAAGATCAGAGAATATATCCAATATATATAGGATCATGTTGTAATCTACAAGTTCATTAAATTACGGTCCTCTAAAAAGTATCTAATTGGGTGGATCCAAAATAAATGGAACCTCCAAGATCAAATAAAACTAGAGTTAGGGGCAGAAGGATTATTTACATTCATTTTCTCTACCTTGGAATATAGATAAAGGTTTTTTGAAGGAGGGTCATATTTTTTTAATAATGCAAGGCTCTTCATGTGATTTTGGAAGGAGAAGTATAATCCAATGAAACAAGACTTCCTTGTTTCCCTGATGTGGTCTGACTCTTTTCTCTCCAAAGTAATATTGGAGGATGAATTCCTTAAAGGCATAACCAATGTCATTGGAAGCTTTGTCATGATATTATAGGTAGCTAAGGGAGGTAGGTACACATCATATGCTTTCTAGATCTATGTTTATATGAATATCTCCCATCCTCTTCCAACTTCAATAGATATTTATTATTAGGATAATATTTGGAAGAAACCTCTAGATGCATACATTGTCATGAATATAGGCATGTTATTATGGTTTTTTTCTGAAGAATGCAAAGGAATCACCTAAAGAACACCCCTCTTAAAATAATCAAGATGATTTGGGAAAAGTCCCCCAAAGAAGAAAAAAATTGAGTCCTTGAGGTGCCTCAAATCATGACTAGATCCCTAGACCTAGAAATAGGTTCAAGTATCTCTCCTCTTTAAATGAGTCTTCGAAGAAAGATAATATATAATAAAGATTACAACCAACAAAAGGAAAAACGCATAAGCTCTTATTGGATCCTCCAGATCCCATGCAAATTTTTTAGAAGAGTACCAACAAAACCCATTACAACAAGAAATGGTTCACTGCATGTCAAAATAAGAAAAAGTGCAATCCCTACTAGAAGATATGGATCTAGATGATCCATGGATGACTACCCTTGTAGAATAATATCATGGAAAATATATGAAGGAAATGCCAGGTCATTACGTTAGGATTCTTTATAAGGCATATCTCTAGTGCAAGGAAGCATACTAGTTGAGCTCGAGTTCTACAAAGTATTGTCTTGGGGTTCACATGAAGGATTTCAAGGTGGTCTCCAATCAAGGAAAGGAAACTAAAAAAGAGGCTACAAAATCACTAAGGCATTGATACAAGTAGACAATGAAAAATTAGTCAACTTAGGGAAGGTCATGCCAATGTCAATGGCATTTCCTCCCTTGGATTCTTGAATCTTCAAGGATTTTTCTATGTAGCAATGCTTGTTATGGTTAGTTTTTGTTTGTCTATTATTAGTAGGTAGTTTGCTAGTCTTATTCAAGCTTGATATGAATTCTCTCTTGTATTTTGGTCCTATTTTGAAAATCTAGTCTATATGTAACTTTTTCTGATTAATGAAAGGATCCACTAGCTTACAAAAAAATGTTTCCTTTATGGAATTAAATAAAATATTTGAGAACATAAGTGGGTGAATTGTAATTGGACAATTGTAGGAACTTAAACACCATTTATGACCTAAGAATCAAGTTAGAAAATGTAGAGTCAGTTAAATTACTATTTATAACAAAAGGCCAAGCTAGATAAGAGGGCATCAAAACTCTATAGATACATCTCAAAAGAATGAGCTAGAAAACTAGCACTTTACAAAATGCATAAAACCATTAGAATAAGATCACTTCCAAGAATAAAGGTGGCCATGTCCAAAGGAGGGAGAGATCATATAAACAAAAAATGATCAAGAAAATGAATAAATCGTTGGTTATGGGAAAAGAAGTGAATTAAGTTCAAAGAACAACTTCAAAAAACCATAACTTGGGTAGTGATAATAGGACTCAATTGGGGAACCCCAGGGCAAGTAAAATGGTTACACACAAAGAGGTGAGATCTATTATATTGGAAGAACACAAACAACAAAACTACCAAGTATATTATAATTGAATGTGTGAGGGAAGAAATGAGAATAAAGATGTCATAGGAACAACAATGTACTTATTAAGAGATGGGTAGGTAAGCCAAATATAGGGTACAAAAGGGGTATAGGGAAAATAAAAGAGTCTAGAGGGTAGAGAAAGATCATTGAAGCTCACTCATTCGAAAAAATGTGATAGAACTCAAATCCCATGAGAAAGAAGAGATTGAAGGGGTCCAAATGGTTTATTAATGAGGATCTCACACACATCTAGCATTAGGATGAAAGGAAAAAGTGGGATTTAGTGAAGGAAGTAAGGAATGAAGGCAAGGGGGTCACCCTTTGAAATGAAAAATACAAGATGAAAGAGTGTAGAGGAACACTCCAAAAATACGAATATGTAGCCAACATATAATGATATTGAATTGTCGAGGCTTCTTGTGGGGGAGGACTCACAATTTAGGGCCATTAGTAAAAGGACAAGATATCATGATACTATTTGAAACTCAAGAACACAAAGGTTGTACGAATATGCTAAACTTGAAACCATGGTTAATTAATCATAAAGCACATGGATGGATTACATCCATCATAAATGATCTTAACTTAAACAGGAATGCAACAACTTACAGATATAATCATAAACATAAAGATGCAGCAGAAAATTCTTCATTTCATTAATAGGAAAATATTAAACTATGCTTACAAACATAATGGAAATAAGATAGCTCGGGCGATGGTAGCTTATCTCTGAGAAGATATGTGGTGGCTACATGCCTCTGAAATGTGTCACAATGAGGCTCAAGGGCCTATTTATTATTAGAAAACATGAGAAAACCCTAAACAACCAAAACCCTAGCCCCAAGAGATGTAACACCAAAAGTTTGTGGGCCCCGTTGGGGTTAGTTGGGCAGCCAACTTCCCAGGGTCGTAATTTGGTCATTTTATCTTCGTTTGGTGCATACGATACCTTGTTCGAAAGGTCTCTCTGAGTACAATTGGTTTCATCGTAGGCCCATGCCTGCTAAAAATCAGTTGGAAGTTCAGGACCTGAAAAACTACTAAAAATAGTAAATGCTGAAATGAACAAGGAAATAGATGAAACTGACTAGGGGGTCTAGGTGGAATAGGCAAGTGGCCACCAATATCCACTTTGATCATTCCTCCCCCCTTAGGAAGCGATGGTCCCCATTGTGTGCAAAGCCTCCATGAGGTGAAAAAATTTCTTTTGAACTTGGTCTCTGGTGAACCACTTGCCCTGGTGAAGGAGTTGGCCTACTTTAACAACTCGATATAATTGTATCCTCTATTGGTGAGTGTTCTTGATATGTGTGTCCATGATCTGTTCAGTTGTGGCCTGTTCCACATAGTTTTGGTTGACCTCTGTTGGTGCGAGTTATTCTGCAATGTCAGATTTGTCCAAAAATGGTGGAAAGTAAGCTGGAGACGATCTACATTGAACACTAGGTGCAAAACAAGGAACGCAGGGATGCTAAGATCGAAGGTAATGTCACCGATGGCCTTCAAGATGGTGCATGACCCATATCGGAGTGGGCGAAGCTTGCGGTGGGGTCCAACAAGGATCTCCTTCCACAAATGTAGCCAAACTTTGTCGCCCACCTAGAACTTGTGCGACACTCGATGGCGATCATGACACTGCTTGTACTTAGCATTGGCTCTGTCCAATATATCATGGACCTATTGGTAGATGTGTTGACTGTGCTCAATGAAGCTATTAGCCCTTTTAACTTTGGACTCAACATGAGCTGAATCTACCAAAGTGGTCGCAAATGATATGGCCACATCAATGGGGCATAATGGCTAAAATCCTAGCCTTACCTAAAAGGGGATGTAGCCTATTGAGTTGTGGAGAGATTTGTTGTAGATGTGTTGGACATAGGGGAGAATTTCATTTCGCGTGCATGGATTCTTCGAGTTGTACATGCACAGAATGTATACGCTCATCCTGTTGACAACCTCTATTTGGCCATCAGTTTGGGGATGGAAAGACATGGACTTAGTAAATTTTGTATCCAACATTGACCAGAGACTTGACAAAAATGCACTCAGGAATTAACTATCTCGATCTGAGACAATGGACTGTGGGATCCCAAAGTGTACCCACACTCACTCAAAGAAGAGATTCGCAGTGGCCTTTGCTGTGATACTCTTCTTGTAGGCTGCCATGAAGGCCATGAGAGAATGTTGACGACCACGAAAACACAGTCATTGTGGTGCTTAGTAGAAGGAAGGCCCTACATGTAATCCATGGAGACAAATTCCCAAGGCCGGTTATGAGTAGGAAGAGGAGTATACAGGCCTTGCTTCTTGAAGGTTGGTTTGGTAATGGTGTAGGTGGTGCAATATCTAATGTACTTCCCAAAGTTTCGGCCAATAAAAATGCTCCTGCAATACCGCCACTATTTTCTCTACTCCAAAATGTCCAGTGACCCGACTATAGTGCACCTCCCAAATCATCTTGGCACGCTCACTTGAAGGAACACAGATGTGTCCCAGGTGGCATAATAATGCATCTTGAAGGTGAAATTTTGGAACTTTATTCCCTTCTAGCAGTGTCTGGCATATGCTATCGAATTTTGGATCACTCTTGTAAAGGTGTGGCCACCCCGATGTCTCATGCCCACAAGAGTCAAGCACCGTGATAAGTGCCATGACTGGTGGTTGGCTGAGGCAATCAATGACATTATTGGTGCTTCCCTTCTTATACTTAATGTTCAAATGGAACTGTTGTAGATAGGTGGACCATTTATGATGGAAATCATTATGCAACTTCCCTTGTGTTTGTATGAAATGTAGATTTTGATGGTTTATGTGGATGATCATTTCCTTCCCCATAATGTAATGCTTCCATTGACGACAGACCTGCACAATGGAATACATTTCTTTGTTTTAAGTGGGGTACTTTCGAACTGTGTCTGAAAGTGTCTCATTGTGGTAAGCCACTGGATGCCCATGTTGAGCAAGAACCACACCAAGAGCATGGTCGGAGGCATCTGTCTCAATCTCAAATGGTTGTTGCAGGTATGGTAATGTGAGCACTAGTGCATAACAAAGGCGATTATTCAACTTAGAGAACACTTTTTATTGGGTTTCCGACCAAAAAACTTTGCTTTCACTCCGCCCTTGGTGACTTGACTTAAAGGCCAAGTGATATGAGAGAACCCCAGCATGAACCTACGATAGAAATTGGCAAGACCCAAAAAGCTGTGGAGCTCTATTAGAGTGGTTGGGGCTAGCTAATGTCGAATGACTTGTATCTTGGATGGGTCCACCTATACACCCTACTCATCAATGATGTATCCTAGATATTGAACCTAGGTCAGGCCAAAGGTGCATTTCTCCAAATTAGCACATATCTTATGTTGTCGCAGGGTTTGAAGGACCTATCAAATATGGTGGAGGTGCTCTTCCCAACTTTGGCTGAAGATCAAGATGCCATCTAAATACACCACCATGAATGCATCGGTGAAGGGCCACAAGATGTCATCCATCACTCTCGTGAAGGTTGTAGGGGTATTCGTCAATTTGAATGGCATGACAAACCATTTAAAAAGGCCCTCCTTGGATTTGAAGGCAATCTTCCACACATCAGAGGGTTCGATAGGAACTTGGTGATAACCTAACTTCAAGTCAATATTGTTGAAATATTTGGCCTCTTTTAGCTAGTCCAAAAGGTCATCAATCCATAGGATTAGGTTCCCATTCTGGACAGTGATATTGTTCAGTGCCTGATAGTCAATACAAAGCCTCCAGATCCCATCCTTCTTCTGTACCAATACAATCGAGCTCCCAAAAGGTGATGAGCTTGGCATGATGTGCCCATTCTGCAATAGTTCCTAAATTTGCCTCTTGATCTCATTGTTCTCCACAACAAAGCATCGATAGATCGATCCATTGGGTATCTACGTGCCTGGGGTCAGATTGATGGAGTGCTTAACCTGACAGTGCAGAGGTACCCCTGTGGGTGAGGTGAAAATGTCCCTGTACTCCTCCATGAACTTGTCCATCTATTGTTTCTGTGTAGAGGAGCCCTGCCTAGAAGCTGTGGCCACAACCTTCTTCTTGCTCTAGGGGAAAATCATAAGGAAAACAAATTTCCTAGTCTGGGAAATGATCTTACTACATTGATTTGCAATGATCAAAGAGATGGTTGTAGGCAGGGCTACCTCCCATATCCTGTACAACTTATTAGCCAAAGTAATAATCACAGAGCAAGGTCTAGACTCATATACAACATGTCGCTTCCACAAGTATGGTTGTCCTAAAAATACATCACAAACTTCAATAGGAGCAATGTCACAGAGTACCTCATCCATGAAGGGTTTGATGTTGTAGGGAAGATGACACTACTGGCTGATGCAAAGATCTTGTCCTTGGTGAAGCCACCCGATGGTGTATGAATGTGGATTTCTTGTAGTATTTAGGCCCAACCTATTCATGAAATCTGCTGAAATGAGGTTATTTTGGCTCCCGTTGTGGACAATGAACTATAGCAGAGAACCCTTCACCCACATTTGTGAGTGGAAGAGGCATTCCCCTCCTCTAGATCTTCAGGCTCAATCTTCTGGATCTTGGTGGTGGCCAAAGTGGTACTAGGCTCCAGATCAATGATCTACTTCCCTTTGTTAGTTCCCTTATCGCGCTCTAATTCAGAGTCAGAACTTGCGCCTGATTCAGAAGCCTTTAGCTTGGCCACTAGTGACTGCTTGGCTCGACACTCACTTGTATTGTGAGTGGAGCTCTTATGGAGCTCACACCATTTTATATCCTGGGTAGCCCTGCCTTGGCTTGGTCCTTTGTTCTATGGTTTGGGGGGACCTTTTCCTTGCTTTGGATTTGCAGATCCAAAGTCTCACTTCTTCTGTTTAAACTTATGCTTAATCTTAACAATGTATCGATACGTCGTGTCGAGCGAGGAAATGTCTAGGAACTCCATCTCATCCTGGATGTACTTGTGTAGACAGTCGTGGTACTTGAGCACCAAATGTCACTCAGTATCCTTGATACCCAACTTCATGCGAAGGGTATGGAAAATATTTTTGAACTCTAGAACATCTTGGTCCCTTCCCTACCATATCATGGTCCACTTTATGTGTTTATCTTCATAGCTCCCAGCAGGCTAATATTGTTCCTTGATGGTGTCTCAGAAGGGTTCACTCTCACCCTTTTGTTCACAGTAGGTTTCCCAGCAGTCCTTGACGTGTCAGGTGTTTTTGAGAAGTGCAAAAGTAATATTTTATCGATTGGAAAAGTCATGAACTAAAAAATATCCTTCCAACAAATTTAACCATTTATCTATGGCATCTACATCTATTAGGGCTTCAAATATGGGAATATCGAAGTTAAATTGTACCTTAAAAGGAGTGGCACCTCCAAAGTGGCTGCTGGATGAAGATGCATCATCTGTGGGTAGTCGTCGAAGGATCTTGGCAAATTTATCCATCATCGCATCCCTTTGTTACTCAAGGGTTTCCTCGAGCAACATTTTGAAAGGATCCCCTGCCCCCTCATATTTCTTTTCTTTCGCCATGTGAGGTCGTTAGGTTTTGCAATGTTGATCTTGCAATGGTTCAACTAGATCAAGCCCTAACTCCTTATACCCTAACCTCATTGGGGACATGCAAAGAAAATTAGAGAAAGATCAGACCGCTCTGATACCACTGATCCGAACTTAAACATGAATGCAACAACTTATATATATAATCATAAACACAGAGATGCAACAAAAAAACACTTCATTTCATTAATATAAAAATACTGAAGTATGCTCACAAACAAAATGGAAATAAGATAGCTCGGGCGATGGTAGCTTATCTCTGAGAAGAGATGTGTTAGCTACATGCCTCTGAACTGTGTTACAATGAGGCTCAAGGGCCTATTTATTTGAAAACCATGAGAAAACCATAAACAACCAAAACCCTAGCCCCAGGAGATGTAACACCAAGAATTTGTGGGCCCGGTTTGGGTTACTTGGGTAGCCAACTTCCTGGTGTTGTAACTTGGTCATATTATATCCGTTTGGCGCGTACGATACCTTATTGGAAAGGTCTTGTCGAGTACTACAAATTTCGTTGCAGGGCCTTACCTATGGTTATCGCCTTGCTACGGACCCCAAAAAAACGTCGTTTAGGGGGTCAAAATTGTTCCAGAAGTTCATGACCCGAAAAACTACTAAAAATAGTAAATGTTGAAATGAACAAGGAAACAATTGAAACTGACTGGGGTGTCTAGTGGAATATGCGGGTGGCCACCAATATCCACCTGGATCAATAAAGGAGGAGTTGCCAGACAACATAAATTTGAAGAAAACCAACAAAAACAATTAATATGTCTATGTTGAAAGACAAGAGGGAATCACTAGAACGTCTTTGGAAACATGTTATTTTGGCCCAAAATAGTTATAAGTGTATAAGAAATGAGGAAAAAAATAGTGGTCAGTCATACCAAAGCCTATTGAGGGTCATGGAAAATTTTGGAGAAAAGGGGGACTTAGTGCTTATAGGGAACTTCAATGGGGAAGTAGGGAACCTCCAAATGACAATTTTTATAAAATGTACACACCCTCTATATTTGATTGAAATGATATGATTTGAAAAAGAGAATCAATTGATGACAACAGGGAAGTCATGCACTTTGGAAAATAGATTATACACTTTTGTTGAACACAAAATATTATTATATGTAATTGACTTAAGTGATGGAAATCGTAGGGGAGACCACATGTCACACACATAATTCTCAAAGTGTAGTATATTACATAATGATTTTAGTGAATATACTAGATAGGATAACAACTTTCATGATCTACAATTGTCATGAGGAAATGGCATCAAATCATGATGTGTTGTTTATAGAAATTATATGGGCAAAAATGATATTGGATGCCAATGTACTAGTCAATATAGTCCATAAAAGGAAATAGTTGTTATCCAAAATGAAAAAAAGATTAAAGTAGAAGTTTCAAGGATTACTTCCCAATTGGATTTAATGAATAAAAGCAACAAAATAATGGAGTTATGCAATAAGATAATGGAGGAAATCCACATAGCATTGAAATTTCTAAATCTAAGATATTTGGAAAAGGAAAGGAAGCATCAAATAATTTACTTGTGAACCCATGCTTCAACTAGGAGTGTAAGGTGATAAGGGAACAATGGTATAAGAGAGCCAAGAGCATAGAGAATATCACTTTTTATAAGTTGATTGTGAATAAGTAAAAGGGTGCATTTGTGAGTGCCTATTGGTTTTCTTGTGTGATAAAGTGGCATGGATATCCATCAAATAGAAAGAAAGTAAAAAAATTAGTATAGAGGAAGAAATCATCATGGAAAAAAGGATAGCTTCAAGAAAAGGATAATACATTGAAGGGATACAAGTACAATTCCTAAAATTGGGAAAGTATTCCCTTAGTAGACACATCACAACCTTACTTAATATCATGACCAAAAGTGTGCTCCCAAGCAATTGAGCAATGAACCTCATATGGATCATGTTCAAAGGGGGACAAAAAAACAACCCAAATATTTAAAAACCATCATGATCAACCTAGTGTTTGCCAAGTTCATTGAAAGTAGCAGGGCCCATCGAAAGTATGCAATATGGGTACTCCTTGGATGAGGAATTCAATTTTGCATCCAACGAGTACTCCCACTTCAAATTTGAGTAAAACCTTAGGGAGATAAGTTGAAAATACGAGTTGAAAACTTAGTTTTATTGTTTTATTATTTATTATTTTTTTTTACTTTTTGACTCAAAAAATGGTGAATCATCCCCCACGGTTGACAACATCATCTTGAATCCTATTGGTTCTTATAAAGTTTATTTTGGTTACACGTTTTTCTTAGGAGGCCCATTTTAGACCTCAAAATTCCCCTAATCATTGTTCGTGCTTACTACAAAGAGTTACTCTCACATGGGCTATCCTTGAAGCTTTAAACTTTAGTATAATTTCTAAAGTGGATAAGACTTAACACAGTCTTAAAACATTAACAAATAAATTTATATTTTCATCAAGGAAGTAAGTATAACTTCCAAAGTGGATAAGACTTATCACATAGTCTTAAAACATTAACAAATAAATTTATATTTTCATCAAGGAAGTAAGTAATTCTTATTTTCAGCGAAGGAGAGAAACAAAAGTTTATTTCGTAAGATTATATTCCACACAAATTCTTGCTAGGTAAAAACGTGAAATTTTCATATGGATATATTGCCTTATTTCCACCATATGAGGCAGAATGTCTTAACATACATTTACCCTTAAATTAATATAATTACTACTTCAAATATTTCCATGTGGAAGGCATCAAATTTGATAAACTCTTCCCATTAGATATTTGATGTGAATTCAAGCCCAATTATCTACTTTAGGCTTTAGATTTATCTTGCCCAACATATAAGTAACTTTATTTCTCCTTGCGTAACCAAAAATGGAGAAATCATACAGGCACAATAACTATTAATTCCTCAATGCAAGCCATATTATGCTTTAACTTCTCCCAATATTTTTTTTCTGGCATTAAGGCATTTCACCCCATTAATAATTAAGATTTTATCAAGGATAAAGAGAATACAAAATAAACAAACTATTAAAGGACATTTACACTTATATTCCATGTTTGTGCTTGCATGAGAGTAACTATCACTAGCTACCATAAATTAGTTACAAATGATAATTGCCACTTTCAGGATATCTCAATTGGCTATTAAACTTTATGAGATCTCAAAGGATTTTTAAGCTTCCTCGATTGAATGGACACATGCTTCATGGATTCACCAACAAATGCTCACCATACATTATTTTAAAAGGTTCCAAAAGCCCCAAATTAATTTTATAATAGAACCTTATAGGCCTCATAAATTTATTAGTTATTTCTTTAATTAATTAACTAATATATTCTATGAAGATTTTCCTACCCAAGTCTTCACTCTAAAACATTGATATTCCAATCATTACTCATGTTAAAAAACAAATAGCGCTTAAAAATTCATAATCAACCCCTTTCAAAGGAAACATTCAGTTGTTCACACTTGAGATTAAAATCCAACTCATTACTAGTCATAAAATAATGAATAAAAATATAATTTCATTAACATAAAGAAGTTTATACACATATGTTTCACAATAACTTGTTAGAAACTAAAGAAGGGAGAGTCACTCTCCACCCAACTGTAGGTACAACTACACTACAACTTTTCATGTAGTTGGCCACCCCTGAACCGAATTCGATGCCTTAAGAGGAAGCTTCATTTAGGGTTCAACCAAATTCAAAATCAGGGTAAAGAACATGAAGGATGTTTTCCTTCATCAAAATGGATTCATTATGCTACCTTTCATCCACTGAGCAATGGCCTATTATCATTCACCGTGTGGCCACTATGGGCCCACAAAGCACAAAGGGAGCCATTCACTAACTCAAAAATCCCTCTATACTTCCCTTTCTTAGTGCCTTTTGTGCATATATTCAAAAAGCTTTCTTAGCATTTTCTTATAGCCCTCTAGTTTAAGCTAATGGATGCAACAATGAATTCTTTCACCAATTGAGTAGTCTGCAAATCCACATAGGTATATTGTGACGTAGAGTGTTCTTTGTCACCCTTGAGCATATTCACACTTTTAGCCTCACAAGTGGCTCTGATTTCTATTCACAAATTCCACTAGTTCATTGGCATACACTTCTTTGTTTCTCTCACCAATTACTCCTTCCACTGCTCATTGTTATCCTCTACTGCTCCCCTCATGCAAACTCCCAACATGAGAATTTGGGGTACCTCCTCAAGTTGTGTGGATCCTTATAATTCTCTAGAATGGGTATGTATCCCATACTTCTAAAATAGCTTAGTACCACTCCCATTCCTTCCCATAACTACCAATAGTTATGTGGTTCAAATATCGAATTAGAAATTAATACATTTAAGTGAGGTAAGGCATAATACTTCTTGGATCCCTCTTATAATTTCCCCTTTCGCATCAAGGTCCATGTTTGCTAACCTCTTCTTCAATTTAGCAATATATTAAATAAAAATTACTATTTACATCAAATGAAGTCTCTAAAAGTACTTGTTGGACCCTTGAATAATTCTTTTTATAACCATTTTGCCACTATTTTGCTCATCATACTTAGAAATTTATTATATCGACCACCTTGCACTCTATTTCTATCCATTTTGATGTGAAATCATTCTCTAAGATATAAGATCAAATATCAAGGAATGTTTAAGGTACAATGTTTTTTCTTCATATATTTTCATGTATTCTTTTGTAAAAGCAATTTGAATGTTATAACTACAAAATCAACAATTCTATAGCTACATACAATTCTATAGCCATTTATTAATTTTGTAGTTGAGTCACAAATCCAGATGGATACGAGCATGGAAAAGCAAGATCAAAGTTGGAGATTGTTTCAAAAACTCGACATCCTTTAGTGTACTCATAAATGGTTCTGCATCCCACTTCGTCCATTCCGAATGAGGACTTCAGCAAGGGTGCCCTCTTTCTCCCCTTCTATTCCTTATCGTGATGGATGGTCTCAGCAGGCTCATTGGCACTGCAAAAAGGGAAGGCATACTCAAAGAACTGAAAATGAATGAACTTTTCCATCTCACACATCTCCTTTTTGTTGATGATGTTATGATATTCCTGGATGGCAGCATCAAGGATTCTACCTCTTTCCATGACATACTTATACTCTTTGAAAAAGCCACTGGTATGGTCGCAAATCAGTCCAAATCTACTATCACTCTGTCTCACACCTCCCCGTAGGAGGATAGAACAACTCTCCATTTCTTCCATTATCAATTGCATAATCTCTCGGATGGCCTGAAATACTTGGGTTTCAGGATCAAACCCCAAAGCTACCAGATTACTGACTGGAACTGATCACTGATTAAAATTGAGAAGAGACTGAAAATTTGGAATCACAGATTTCTATCAAGAGCAGGGCGCCTAGTCCTTATAAAATATGTACTGGAAGCCACACCTGTATATTCGATGTCTCTAGCCTGGATTCCTTGGGGAATACTCGACCGCATATAACAGATACGCTGCAGATATCTATGGAATGGACAAAGGGAAGGAAAAACTTTTGCTTAGGTGAGCTGGAAGAAAATTGCTATGCCAAAAAAATGGGGAGGATCGAGGATAAAAGACCTGTTGGTTTTCGCACAAGCCGTTGCAGCGAAGATGAGTTGGTCCCTCCTCACTTCATAAAATCTATGGACAACTATGTCATACCACAGATACATTTGGCCGCAGCAAATATTGGATTGGATTCGCCTACCAGAGTGGCCTCGTTTGGGCATCTCTATAGTATGGAAATCAATCCTACAAACTATGCCTTTCATCATATCAGGTTTGGCATGGTGCATAAACAATGGTAACTCTGTACGCATTGGTATTGACCCATGGATTGGGAGGGGGGGGGGGGGGGTCGGAACAGGTATCAGCTACCACCTGAACTGATTCAATATCTTCATCATAGAGATACCATGGTGATTGCACATATTGCTGATCGTGAGCGCAACACTATCTTCAGACAGAAATGGAGGTCAACCCCTGGATTGGGCATTCCTATTCAATGGAAAAAGTACTGGGAAACTTATTTAACGACATTGTCTAAAGCTCATGTGCGTATAAATAACGATCCAGATGAACTAGTATGGATACTAGCTGAGCATGGGAAATATACCCCAAAGTTGGGCTACAGCCACCTTCTCTCGGATTGCAAACCTGCACATACAAAAGAATGGTAGCAACAAATCTGGAAAATGAAAACTCCTCTGCAGGTGCGCCTTTTCATGTGGAGTGTCTTAAGCAACAAAACCCCCACAGGCGAATCCCTTATGCACAGATCCATACATGGCCCGATCTGGTGCGTATTATGCAAGCAAGAATTTGAATCCAATGAGCACCTGTTTCTTCTCTATCCGACAATCGCCCAATTTTGGCAAACTACAACACAACATCTCTCTATATAGAATGCATGGCAGGGTCCCACTATTCTTCAAGCATGGAACAATTGGAACGCAACACACCAGGGCTCAAAGAAACAATGCCTTCCTCTCATCGTCTGTTGGACTATATGGCTCACTTGAAATCACATAATTTTCAAAGATGCAACTGTCTGATGGCCTCTTGTCATTGCCAAGGTTGTGGCAGCCTATCATGACATCCCTGAAGAGGCAAATTACCACATTTGTGGAACCTCGACCCCCGATCGGATCGACAAAACTAGGCCATGGGCTTTCTTCGATGGAGCAGCCCAACCACATGGATGCGAAGGGGGTTTCATATTATATATCTCTGATCAAAATTTCTATAAGCTCCAATTAGGACTAGGGGAGGGAACAAATAATTTTGTTGAGCTTATCACCCTTAGACATCTGCTCCACTTTGCATTAGCTCATGATTGCTCTACCATTCAGATCTATGGGGATTCAAAAATTATTATTATCTGGTTCAACAATAAAAATCATTGTCATGCTATTTCACTTTGAAATATTTTGGATGAAGTCAACAATTTCAAAGCAGTGTTTAACACGGTCTCTTGTCATCATATATACAGGGAATATAATGAAGATGCTAACAAGATTTCCAAGGAGGGCTCGCTACTACCCCGAGGCTTGTGGATGATCTCTAAACAAATAGGAGCATATTTTTATCAATACCATCATAGGCCATATATAGATCAGGATTACCATAGGGTGGAAAGGCCCTAAATATATATATATTTGCTACTTTTTCTTAGTTTTATCCAAAAACTATGTATATATTTTTTGATGATATATAGACAAACATACTGAATATGTACAAGGTTCTTTGAACAATCCTACAGAAAATGGCTTGGCCATCTATATTTATTGACACATTTGGTTTTGAAATGGCCATGGGCCAACAACACTTGTATATGCCTTGGGCATCTACTACATGTAAGTTTTCCACATAATGAAAGACTACGATTTTTCCATTGGAAAAAAAATACATATATTAGTATTAGTGCATCATAGATAGATAATGTATCTATCTGACATGTATTTTAATATGTATTAAGTCTAATATGTTATATTTAGATAAAGTATGATAAAGACTAATTTAATACTTATTAGTCTAAATTTGTAGTATATACGTATTTATACCATTAGCTTGACAAATTTGGAGTGGTCGTAGAAATTTGAACTACAAATTATAACTTAGTATTCCTTAATAAAGTTGGTTTTTGAACAAAATTTTATAACTTAAATAGTCATATGATATTTTCCATAAAATTATTTATATAATTTGAAGAATAAGTTATCCAAATGATTAGTTGTTGTCTATCATCATTAAATTTGTCGTAAACTAATTTAAAAAAAAATATTAGCTTACTAATATATTATTAAGTTGTTAGCTACTATGTAAATTATTATTATTTCTAATTAGATATGTGATCAATTTGAAATATGTTATGGCGATTAATATCGATCTAATATATGACTCTGATGTATTACTAATATAGGGCTACATAAGAACCTTTGTTTTGAATTAGGATATTAATATACTCGTAATAGTGCAATATTATGAGTAGTTAGTCCTTGTATAAATAATATACTTATATCACTTTAAGATATAAGGTTGTAACTGTAATTTTATTTTTTTATAATTGATTATAAAAAAATTAAGTGATATATATAATTTAGACTAATTTAAGTATATTATTATAGTATCACTAACCGGGTCATCTTTGTAAGTCTTGAACTACAAACTTCGTAAATTATACATATTAGCAATAATTATATACATCATTTCCTAAATATTTCCACAGATAACCAACCAAATATACAGTGAATAATTAATTAATTTTTAAATTCATATTATTAGAATAAATGATCAGTAATACATATTTATTAATATGTAAACATACTAAAGAGATAACTAATTTAGCTAAGTAAATATGCATTTAGCTATGTGTGAATATTAATGGACACAAATGTGGCACAATGCAGATAATTTTAATGTCAGCACATATGGAATAAACCATGGACACAATATTGAACCTAGATAGATCTATATATGCACTCAGTCGCAGCATTAAAGGCTAACGTTAGGATGTTGAGGCCCAGACATCATCACGATGATAATGTGGCGAAATTTGAGTGAAATTGGTTGCCACATTTAACCTATATGGACCCAACCAGAGCATCAAAGGATGCTATTAAATTGCTTAGAAGTACAAGACTCTTTTCTTTATTCACTTTCAGTGAATTTGGCCACAACATTTTACTTATAGATACCTTTATACGGCTATATGCATCTGGCTACAACAACAAATGTCCTTATCAAATTGCATTTAAATGAAATTGGCATGACTGGTAATTTAATGAAATGTGATCTACAGATGTTACTTGTCTTAAATGTCATTGTCAAATTACTTTTAAGAGAAATTAATGTGACTACTAATTTAATAAAGTGTGATATACAAGTATTACAGGTTACGAGGCAGGAACTTCACAATAACTTACAACAAAACAAAACAAAACAAAAATAAAAATTTTTATTTTATAAAAATGAAAATTATTTAACAAATTTGAGCAAAATAATAAATGGTCAATCTAAAACCAATTATATAACACTCATAATGATAGACATAATAATAATATTGAAATTCTTTTTAATGGCCATAATGAGGAAAAAAACATTGTGCACTTAGAACTTACTAAACTACAAATCTTATTTTATAAAGTTGTTGGGTAGTTTAGTCAAAAGAGAAAATCATAAAAGAGAAATGTTATCAATATTTCAACCTTTACACGCAACTAGAGCGCACCAATGTAGAGCATGTGATTCTTATGATTTCTTGTTACACAAGTTTATCTTCAAATGCATTAAAGATAAATTTCCTATGTAACTTTTTGTGTGGGCAGTACGATTCTTTTGATATTTCGTCAAACAAAGTTCCTTGATGTGTGGAAAATATAATTCTTTGTCTTTTAATTTCTTGTCAAGCAAGTTTGTATGTACTTTTGTCACTTTCATGAATGGTAAATGTTCATATAATTCTTAAGTTCAATGCATCCAAATTATCTACGAATCTTAAGTTCAATGCATGTTAATCATTAATGGTTGAATTGAAAAACATGTACTTCGAAAGTGATATTGGTGAATAATAAATTAATAAAGTTTGAGGAAATGTACTTCGAAAGTGATATTGGTGAATAGTAAACTAATAAAGTTTGAGGAATGATTGATATCTTTCCATTGAAGTTTAATTTTTGTAAATGATACAATGAATTTTATTGTAATGGTTTCAAGTCTTATTTTTAAATCTAAATTGTTTTTTAAGACCAAAACATATAAAAAAAATTAATCTAATTTTAGGTATATGGTGAAGCCAAACACCAAATTGGCGTATAAGATCTTCTTGTTTATTGGACAAGGGAGTTGCTTCCATGCACAAAATTGGCGTATGAGAACTCTTTGTTTGTGGGACAAGAGCCCTACCTCCATGCAACAATTTAAATATTAAAGTTTATGAAGGTGTACATACTCTACCCATGGCCTATAAGCCAAACACCAAATTGGTGTATGAGATCCCCTTGTTTGTGGGAAAAAAGACTTGTCTCTACACAATGATTTAATCATTAAAGTTTACGAAGGTGTGCATACTCTACCCATGACCTCTTACGAAGAAGCACGTGTTATTAATCATTAAACCCACTCAAGTTGTATATATTCGTCATATAGAACATAAAAAAATGTGTCATAGAAGAAAAATTAAAATTAAAATTAATAAACAAGTATATGCTCAGGGTACATAACCCTCTATATCTTCAGTTATTTATGTTAGTGCTCTGGTTGTCATGTTCCTAATATGAATGTAATTTCTCCAACTATGGAGCATGGGGACTTCTAGGAGGAAAAGCATCTTAGTAATCTAACTTAGATTTATATAGAAGTCTAATTTTGCTTCATTTTAGGATTATTTAATGCATCTATACTACTCGGACATATAATATAATACGTTTGTTATTAAAATAATGTTGTCACTTCAGGAAACTTGAACAATTGGTTGTCATGTTCTTAATATGAATGTAATTGCTCCAACTATGGAGCATGGGGACTTCTAGGAGGAAAAGCATCTTGGTAATCTAACTTAGATTTATATAGAAGTCTAATTTTGCTTCATTTTAGGATTGTTTAATGCATCTATACTACTCAGACATATAATATAGTAGATTTGTTATTAAAATTATGTTGTCACTTCAGGAAACTTGAACAATTGGTTGTCGTGTTCCTAATATGAATGTAATTGCTCCAACTATGGGGCATGGGGACTTCTAGGAGGAAAAGCATCTTGGTAATCTAACTTAGATTTATATAGAAGTCTAATTTTGCTTCATTTTAGGATTGTTTAATGCATCTGTACTACTTGGAAATATAGTATAGTAGGTTTGTTATGTCACTTCAGGAAACTTGAACAATTGAAGTTGTTAGCTTGCTTGTTGTACTCTTTATATATCTAATGTGATGCTATGTATCTAGACGTATATTTTATTAATTTAATATTTCAGTGACAGTAGAATAAAAACATATGTCAAATTGTTACATTCGTTAATGATTGTGTTACATTACAATATTTATCAATGATTATGTTTTATTGATTTTGATTTACTTTAATTGGTCATGGTCGATTATGGTTGAGCATGTTTCATGTGGTTACCTATGATTCACCATGTATTACTATGGTTAATGATGGTTTGTCTATGGTTGTAACATTTAATAATGGTTAATGGTTGTTTGACCACGGTTGACTATAGTAGAACAAGGGTAACTATGTGATCCGGTGATCAAAATTTAGCTCAAAAATGAAAGTGCCCAGATTTGTTCAAAACTAGCTCTAGGTCGTAGTGTTCATTGTTTTGATTCCAACGACACTTGTTTCACCTCAATCTGGTGTCGTATGTCAAAGTTATGATGTTCTGATCCTTTGGCGCAATAGCTAAAAAAAACAGGGTTGGTTGATTAGGTTGCTAACTAAGTAGTCATACTGCTGATGTCAACATGTCTAATGTGTGCATAAAAACCAATCATGGCCTACCAAGTGGCAACCTCATATAGGTGCGAGTTGGCGCATTTTTATTGGTTGGTTGGTGGTGGTCCAATTCGAATGTCACGTGGCCCAACCAGAGGCTACCACATGGCACCTCGAGATTGGCTAAAATTTTGTTAAGGGTCAGATAGCCTCAAGCGGGCTCGAACCTGTGACCTCCTTCAACCGAATGCCAAGTCTTACCACTATGCCCTCACAGTTTTTCCTACCCCATATGGGCACCGACGCTATTTAAATTTTAGGTTGGCGCCTTTTTGGAGGAGGGGTCAGGCAGTCAGCCCTGGCCCCCAGTCACCTCCCTCTCTAAAGGACCTTGGCGCAATGGAGTGGGGCTCAGGAACTAGCCCCGACCCCTAGTCATAGGTTACCACATGAACACAAGCGCACAACGAAGCAGCACCAAGGAGAGAGGAGCTAGCCATATAGCTCGACCCTAGGCATATCCTGCCTCCATGTGATCTCGGTGAAGGTGTTAGGTGAATGAGCAGAGTTTTGGGACTTGGGCCTAGTCCTTGTGTTGGCCTATTTAACCACCGGTGGAAGAAGAGGGGGCTACTCTAGCGAGGGTGGGCAGTTATCCCTGGCCCCCCGCCCTATGGGCATTAATGTGACCATAAGAATCAGAATCAAGTGCGGAGTGGCAAGGGTGACAATTAGCCCGGCCCCCGACCACATGGCCCATATAACTAAGAGTGGGGGCTGAAGTTTGGGCACGAAGGGTTATTGGACAATTTAATGGTCCGACATTTTGCACCTTCGACGGGTGAAATTGTCACCTCCTGAGCGGAAAGCATGACGGAGTTGTCACTTAATTAACAGGTTATTCCAATTTGTAGAACGAATAACATCGAAATGTTTGAGAGAGCCATAACTTGAAGATTTTTTCCCTTTTGGAGATCAATATGGGTCCAAATAGGGGATTCTGGATACTCTAGATCAAATGGAGACCTATGTTTACTAATTGGAGCACATCTAAAGAGACCTTTTACAGGTTTAAGTCCATGGGTTTCATGATCAATCAGTGTTTTGGAGCAGAAATTGAAGGCTTTTGAGCATGGAGAGGACCTTGTAGGGGTTTTATAGCATTCATATGTTTACTATAGCATTTTTTAATTGTATGGTACAACTCATGTATGTCTTTTCTCACTATGTCTTGTTCAAGAAAGCTCTCTTTTTGTACTTCAATGTGGAATTGTAGTACATGTATGCTCATTTTTAGATGGTGTACAGGGTCTCTGCAAGAGAACCCTTTTCTTGCTAATTGTTTCATGATTGACTGTAGGTTTTCATGCCTTTTATAGTGAGATTTATTTGCAGCAGAACATTTCTTTGAAGGGGAAACTAGCCACTCGTATTGTTAGCAAACTTTATGTACTCTTCTTCAATAAATATATGGAGCAGTCTAGCTATGTTAGCTGGCCCGAAGGTGTAGCCCAGGAGGGGTGAACTTTGTCACCAAATTTTGTGTTGTTTCATTTCTTGAATGCCTTTATGAGTTAAATGATGATATTTTCTTACTTAGAAGTTCACACGTAAATTAACCTTGAAGAGACCTTTAAAACTTGTGTGTTTTCATGAGACCCATTTCTACTTGCAAAGCATGAGAGGATGATCAATTTTAGGAAGGAGAAGTTCTCCTCCCATTTCAAGTCAATTGCCATGAGATCTAGGTTCTAACCAAGTTGCAAGAATGGGCAAAAAGATGGAAAGTATCAAAGAGCTAGAGGAGATGAACTTGTATCTTCGAATGGAGAATGTTGAATTGAGAAGAATGCTTGAAATTGTAACACCCTCATTCCGAATCTACCCAAGTAATCATCCAACCGGGGTAAATATGCGATGAGAGGCTACTATAATGCAATTCAACCTCCTAGGTGACCTTAAGGAAGTGGAATCAATGAAAACACATCACACAGAGCTTCCACATCAGCAACATAACTCCTAGGAGCCAACCCAACCACTCAGGTAACCAGTCACTAAGACCAACTAATGTTTTAGACCATTAAACCCTCGTATGCTCCCTTTAAATGGACATGCATGCGTCCAGGATGCTCCAAATGCTCCCATAACATGTGTATGCATGCGTCTAGGGACCTTTCTGCCCAGTGTTGTGTTTGTGTCTCCAGGATTTGAGCCACTTTTTCAGGCCCAGAGCCTAAGTCACTTCCTATAACTCAATGACACTTTCGGAAATGAATTTACACAGCATAACAATGATGCATTTACAAAAACAATGACAAGGTCTACATTGGACCCAAACTAGCCATGATGAGCATTTCGTCAAACATGTCACATATATTTAATCTACAGGTCTAAACAACATAGTTGAGCATAGTAGTATTATGCTTATTTGAGATTCACTATGAGGCATTGTTTCCTTATCACATAAGCTGCATTATCATCTCTTAGGCCATAGATATATTGTTCAATCATTTACAATTAAAAACATGAGGAGATCCATACATCATCATTGTCATAATACATGCTTATAACCAGCATAATAACAACAAAAATACCAAGGATACATTAGCCATATAATACACATATAAACCAGGATAATACTCATGAATGATCAAGGAGAAATAACCTCATATTAATGATGCAAAAGCCAACCCGGGATGGGACTACTACACTCCACCTAACCATATAATGGTTGAGCCAGTTCTCTCTTCAGTCATTCACCCCTATACCATATTCTAAGCATGAACATCGGACTCAAACCAAAAGAACCAATCAAGGCATCCTAAGGATAAACCACCTCGCCCTCATCAATAGAAACCAACCTTTACCGTAATCCATCCTGGATCACTAGCCCAAACACTAAACATGTAATAACAAGATTTACCATGATCTCTGCCAGATCACTAGGCCAAAACAAGCACGGATGCCACTAGATTTTTCTACATACACCGTGAGGAATTTTCTTATCTCCTAGTCTCTCATGCTTTACTGCAATCCACACTGGATCACTAGGCCCTAAACTGAGACCCACTCTCCAAGATTTACCGCATATCCCATCCTAGGATTACAGGGCCTGATGGAGAGCACCCACCTTTAGGCTTTATCATATATCCCATCATTCACTAGTCGAGGATTCCTAGGCCCACTGAGGTAACACAAATCCGGCTTTATTGCAATCCACAGTCTAGTTCAGGGGTTACTAGGCCATGCATTATATCATTCATAGATCCACCTCACTCAGCTTTGAATCCATCCAGCAATCTAGCTCAACCAAAACATGTGAATCCCATTACACCATGCCTATTCGAAAATGGAAAGGCTAGGCTGAAAACACTGTCACACATGGAAAAACCCATGCCATAACAACAAAAAACTACATGAAATACCATACATGCTAAATTTAGCAAATAAAATACACATGTGAATTGAGACCCGCAAAGAATCCTAGTGTATCTACTTGATCTTGCTCTTCCTTGCTTGCTCCTTCCTTCCTCTTACCTCTTTTGCCTTTCTTGATCCAATGCCAAAGTGCTCCAAGAAAACTCTAAGTGTCCAAGAGTGAGAGAGAGAGAGAGAGAGAGAATAATGAGAGAGCTCCAGAATTGAACTGACAAAAGGTTACAAATTAATCCTCAGAAGCCTTTTTATGTATTAGGCCTCTATTGTCTTCACTTTCCATTATTTTCCTTCATTTTCCTCCTCACATGCAACTTGTGAGCTTTAACCTTCATTTTCTCCTAATTTCCATTATTTTCATGAATTAATGTGCCAAAAATGCCATTTTTCCTTTCCAAATCCTTAGCCATTGCCTTCGCCAATTTCCTTAGCCATAATAAACCAATGAACACTGACACTAGGATGTCTTGCCCAACATTTAGCTTGGAATAAGTGTCCCATCAAGCATGGTTACTAGTCTACCTTTATTAACTTTTATTACATGGAATTTTCACCAGGGCTGTTACAAAACCCTCCCCCTTAGGGGACATCGTCCTTGGTGTTCAACCACACCTATACCTTAGCAAAACCATTGAAAATCAAACATACCTCCCATGGAGCTCTATAACATAGCTCAATGCAGTATTTACAATGATCACCCTATTGAGAAGCAAACCAACATGACAACATAACATCATAATAACATGACACCCATACCACTTATTGGAGCTTTATAACATATCTCATGGCGGTATTTACATCCATATACATATGTACATATATCAAAACATCACCCAAAAATGTACCAAAAACATATACCAAACATTCTCTCAACTGGCGAATAAGGAAGGATACATAGCATGCATCTGATCCCCCATCTCCCATGTAGCTTCATCGAGCCCAAAGTGCTTCCACTACACTTTAACATTCTCAATTGCTTGGTTTTGGAGCATGAGCACTTTTCTTTGCAATATGCACTGTGGTTCCGGTTAGAATTCTCCATTCGGCTCCACTTGCAATACAGACCAGTGAATCATGTGACCAACATATTTAACATACTTCTTAAGAAATGACACATGGAAAACATCATGGACTTTCATTATCAAAGGCAATGCAAGTTTATGGGCTACTGGCCCAATCCTCTCAATAATCCTAAAAGGTACCCAAAACCGGGGTGCAATCTTGGCACATGATCCAATCTGCAATGAGATCTTCTTTGGTTTGATACGCAAGTACACCTATTCCCCAACCTGGAACTCTTTGAACAACATATTCTAATCTGCATAGCTCTTCTACCTATCATGTACTTCTTTCAAATTCTTCTTGATTACTTGCATTTCCTACTCCATGTCTGCCAACATGTCCAATCCAATCAACACCCTATTAACTGGATCACTCCAACTGATGGGAGTATTACAACTCCACCCATACAATTTCTCGAAAGGAATCATCCTCAATGACTCATGATGTTGGGCATGGAATCCCCCCACAGCATGTTTTGGGGCTTAAAGCCCAAGTTTTGGTCAAAGGTTTTGTAAGACTCCACAAATTGCGGGCACAGAGCGCGAAGTATAGGTCAAGTCATAGGGTTGTCTGCCCTAAAATATTGTAATGTAATGTAAAGTCATGTTGGCCTACCCATGGTCCGTGGACCATGGGATTTTATAAATAAGAGTGAGGCTCTAAGTTGAAAACATAGTGAATGAGAGGAATTAGAGAGAAGATTAGGAATGGTTCAAGCATAGAGGAGGATTCTAAGGGTATTGGGTCATAGTAGTAGGAAGAGGCTCTGCAATTGAGTGCGCAGAGGCCTAGTAGAGCCTGCAACTAAGTGCACGAACCCCTGTGGATAAGTGCGAAGGACGATGTCAAGTTTGTAATCTGGAATGAAGATTAATAAAGAGAAGTTGATTCCTATTTCTGTGTATCTGCTGTGCATGCCTCTTTATGTTTATACTATCTTATTTATCGCGCGCACTAATATGATTGTTGAATATGTTTTAATAATCATTAGTCTTACATAAACAAGTTAGGTAATCGGATAATAACAGATTAAATAGCAAGGGACTTGGGTATTATATGGGTTGCGCCCTGAGTAGGACTGCGCGGAAGTAGCATCGCCGATTGCGAAGGGATAGCAAGTGTGCATAGAGACGTGTGTGAAGGGTCAAACCACAGACATCTAGAAGCTCATCAGACATCCCTAGGGTGCAGAAACCTGGTTCTAGCACCCTCCCATAGTACTTCGGGTGAGACCTCAATCCGCACTCCGCGGACTGTTGCCGAAAGGGCCAGTAGTTCCAGGATTTTCTTCGCTAAATCACCTCTGAACCTAGGTCAAGCTTATACAAGCCAACAAATGGTTCCATTGCCGGGACCGGGATCTGCATAAGGGATGTCTGATGTTGTGCCACTGGAATCCAACAAAGAAAGAAATTGAAGAGTGGTTGGACAAGAAGATTCACGAGTTCGCAGCGAAGGAAAATAGAAATCTGTGAGTAAATAAGGAACATTGGTCGGAGCGCTACTTGTATACTGAAATCCACAAAATTTTCTTTGCATCCTTTCCTTCTGAGCTGTATGAGTGGATCGTGAAGTTAGAAGACAGCTAGGGAAGGTGTAGGCTCAACAAACCAATATTGTGGACTCCAGAATTAGTGTGCATACTAGAAGCGTTAGGAGATAAGATCGCGCGAGCTATGGACTATTGGCTCGACCGAATAATAGGAGGATTTGTCACTGAGTTCATGATAGACACGACCGTCAGCTACAGTGAGGTGGAGCAATGTTTTCTCAAGGGAACACGAGATAAGTATATTAAATCTTTGAACACTTGGATTAAGATGCTATTGTGTGAAAAGAGGGTTATGCAAATAAATTAATGTTTGGGATTACATGAAGCGGGGAAATCTATAGAAGCAGAAGTAGTGAAGAGTTGGAAACCACTCCCTTAATTTCACCCTCATAGGAAAGTGAGGAAGAGCTCGCGAAAGTTTCTCCGAGAAGCGCGGTCAATCTGATAAGGCACCATCTTCCGCGTTTACCACCTCCTCCCACACCGCCACCCATCTCACCCTCCTCACCTCCATCTCCACCACCCCACTGCCGCCACCACCGCAGTTCAATATGGTGAGTGTGATCAAACTTCCGGTATTCATAGGAGTGGGGAATGAAGATCTGGACCAATTTTGGTTCGTGGTAACAATAATATGGGAAGCACAAGGTGTCGTGGATGATAATATTAAAAAGGCTGCGCTGGTGAGTGCGCTGTCGGATTGCGCATTAATGTGGTATATGAAGCACTCTAATGAACACCCAAATGCAGGACTCACAGAGATCCAGGCCACGCTGAATAGGGAATTTAGCAAGCCAAAATCAGAAACACAATCAATCATCAAGTTTAAGGAGATCGCAATGCTCCCAAGCGAGACCCACTGGGATCTGGACCAAAGGCTAAAGAGTATGATCCGTGAAGCCAATATGATGTTAACGGATGGACATCATCACACGTGGTTTGTGGCCTCTCTTACATGACACTTAAGGATGGTGTTGCCACAGTAAAAACTTTCTACCCAGGCCGAAGTGTTTGAGATGGAAATGACATTACATGAGACCCCTATACAAGACCCTGGGTTGGGAGTCCAACAAATCGACGCACAACTACAAAATCTGTGTTTGGAAATGAAAAGTTTGAAATAGGACAGGACACCTCAGCCAGAGGTGCACGAGGAAGTATGATGCATAAAATGCAAAGGCCAAGGGCACGACAAGGACCACTATCCAGTGTTTGCGAACTACTTGGCAGGAGGAGGGACGATGCCGTTAATACTAGAGGCACAAGCAGGGCCGATTGCAACATCTACATTATGGTGTACGATCTGTCATATAGGAGGAAAACACACCACGAATAATTGCCATCTGCTACAGAATTATACGCAGACATCCCAACAATTGTTTTGTAATTTTTGCAGGTTGGTAGGTCATGAAGAACACACCTGGTGAAGCTACGAACTAATGATGGATTAGACTCCTGCCTACAGGGTGCAAACTGAAATGTGAGCCCTCGACCCAAATGCAGGGATGGAGTGCACTGGATTGCAGGGGTGCGATCGAGGTCGAGGTGAAATGGGACCGGGAAGGGGTCGCAGACAACTAATTTGTTACAATTGCAGAGGGCCAAGGAACTATGCCCGCGATTGTACAAATACAACAAGGACATCATGTTGAATTGTACTTAGTTTGATCATGAGGCAAAATAATTCCTTTCGTTGATAGGAAGGATGCGTGAAAAGGGGGTACTCCAGCCCCCTCTGACTCAGAGTTTACAAATGATGATATCTGAGTCGCGCAAAGAAGACCCGAATGTAAATATGATGCCCATAAGTGGTATGACCACGGGAGAAGATAAAGGGAAGTAGCGAATAAAAGGTGTGTGGGTTTGCAAGGCTCCTACAAAGGAACCCGAGTTTGATTTAGAATGCGCAAAGGAGACATTCATGGAACCTAAGAAGACCTTCATGGAGGCCTCCACTTCAGGGAGTAAGGATGAACTAGAACCAGGGATGGATCCTTCAATGCTCACTATCTTTTTGGAGACATGCATGAAACTGTTGCACGACAACAAGGCAATCAAAGGACTACAGGAACTTATCACTAGGTGCATGGGCTCAGGAGAACCACACATGGTCTGGAAACTTGGGAAGCATGCATTGCACACAAGGGAAATGAGGTTGATTGTGCAAATCGGCGAGTATGAAATGGATCAGGTAATCCTGGATCTGGGTTCAGATGTGAATGTACTAACAAAGCAAACATGGGAATGCATGGGCAGACCCGCATTACAATGGTCCCCTATTTAGTTACAAATGGAAAACCAACAAAAGATTTTGCCCATGGGAAGATTGCAAGGAGTAACAGTCGATATTGAAGGTGCGAGCGCATAGGCAAATTTTCAAGTGATAGAGATTATCGATGAAAGTAATCCCTATCTCGCACTACTAGGAATAGACTGGGCCACCGATATGAATGGAGTCATAAATCTGAAAAAGCACAAAATTATAAAATCACTATGCGTAATAGTACTGCTAGATCCAGCCGAAGGAGCACGATACATTGAACTGGTGCGCGACGACGATAGTGATGACAATATCAATTGTATTTACAAGATAACTGCGTGAGAAGAGGATTGGGTGAATCCAACTGTAGATGGAAGGACCTCGTGGGAGCGTGAAAGCTCCTGCACTGTGGATTCAAACGAAGAGATAAAGCTATGGTAGAATCGGCTTCACGAAGTAACAACGCTTAATTGCAACATGATGACTAGATCAATGTGTTCCATGACAACAGATGCAATGGAGATGCCGAAATATGATGGATTAATAGCGGTGGATGAATTTCTGAGAAAATTTGAAAGCACAGTACCAGAACAGCAGCGGTTCGATGCGCTGAAGTGGGTACTGCATGCCACACCCACACGATGGTGTGGTACGCATCAATGAAATTTTTAGGACTAGCGTGGATGCAGAAGGATGATGCGCCTACGTTTTGGAAAACCCCAGCTCCGGATGAAATCCAATCAGCAGGGGCGGATCAAATTGTGCGCCCACCTTTCTTGATGGGTACAAACATATGTTGTACAGCCCACGCAAGCGCACAACACCCCCAGAGTAGAGAAGTGGAACAAACCGTAGTAGCAGAAAAGGCAATGCACGCTACCAATGCTCCATAATGAGGCATTCGATAGGGTGTGCGAGGTACTGAATAAATTTCACCAGGCGAGACAAACTAATTGGGACCTGCGTGTGCCAGCGGTTCGATGGGCCTATAGGACCATGTGCAAAACCCTAAACATGGAGACGATTCCAAAGGTACGGAATAGAGTAGGGACCATAAGTTCTAAAGAAAATACAAACAAGAATTTGTACGTATTGACTCCCGTATTTGTGATAGTGCGAATGGCCAGGAGGAAGAAATCACACATCTACGTGTCATGCGGAAAGAGTTAATCTTGCAGACAAAACCAACCTCCCTAGAAGCCTAAGACTTTCTAGTGACAAACAAGACAAACAAGAGCAATCCTTCTCTAAACATGCATTATCTTACGAGAAACCAAGTATTTTCGATCCTACCTGAAGTCAAACGCTGTTGTAGCAGTCCAGCCTCGTCGATCCAGATGAGCTCCTCCTTCACTTCGAAACCTGCATACACTAACAATCAAATGATTACATAATACCTGAATATCTCATAAAACAAAACATATTCAACATATAGACCAAGGAGTATATGAAACAATTCATTAATAACAAATCATTGAGAAGAATGGACTTATTTGTATTAATAGGAAACAAAAGAAACCATTACAACCTGAGCCTTGGTGTTGTGCAAGTTCCTCCCAGGGTCCAACAAGAGTTTTCCTCTACTTTGACAAGCTCACCCACTTCCAAATGAAACAAGAAAGGATGGTAATCTCTCCTCACAAGCTTCTAAAGGAAGTCCTAATTCCCAGCAGCATCTACCCTTTGGAATATTCAGCTTTCAACCTCCCTCCTTTTGGCCCAATGCCTGTATTTATAATGTTCTAGAGGAAGTTAATCAGGTCCACCATCAATGGGATAAGCCCCTCTTTGGATGGGGTAACTCCCCTCTTGATGGGATAAGTTCCTCTTTCATAGGGATACATGAACCATCTGGAGGCGCTCAATACACGTCAAACAAGCTTCTAGAATGCTCTAGAAATGACCACAAGTAACTTTTCTAAGATGAAACTTGCGCCTTTTGACCTTTATAGGAGTACGCACCCACCCTTTACATACAGAGCGTACAAGTACGTAGGTATTGTGAACTTGGGTTGCGTACACGTAGGTAAGGTTGAGAGAAACTGTGTACCTAGAGATAAACATGTTTTTTAATGACTTTCTCTCTTTCTTGAAGTTTGACATGGAGAGCAGAGGTATGAGGCTTGCCAAGGAGGATAGTATGACTGTTGATGGAGCCATACTAACTGCAAATAGTCATGGTGACAAATCTTAGTGTAACAGCCATGACTAAGCCATTCCAAATATCTAGTAATTAGCACAAAAGTAATAGAGCTCGAACTTCATCATCGAAATTTACCCCTACATAATTTAACTGACTGGTAACCATTTTAAATTCATTTAAATGATCAACAACAAATACACCTTCTGACATATTGATATTAAATAAATTCTTCATAATAAATACCTTGTTTGATGCTAAAGGTTTTTCGTATATTTTGGCCAATGTTGTCATTAGATCCTCTGTTCTCATTTCCTTCGAAATTTTGAAAGCCACTAATGCTGCAAGGCACAACCGTATTGTTCCTAGTGCCTTTCTATCAAGAATATCCCATTATTTGTGCTTCATACTTGTTGGCTTCTTTTCTTTTCCACTCAATGCCAGTTAAAGATATCTATGATACAGATAATTCTATATTTTCATCTTCCATAGCTAGTAGTTTTTACCATTAAATTTCTCAACCATAAAACTACCAAATTCCTCCATTGCTCCCACTCAAACCAAGAACCCTTCTTTCATGTGACTTTATCATCCAAATAGAACTTCAGCTCTGATACTAGTTGTTAGAAATTAATTAACATAGTAATGGAACATATAAAATATTATGGAAAAATAAACACATAATAGCATAAAAAAATAAAGACACATACATATGTGGTTCAACCAATTTGGGCTACGTCCGTGGAGAAACAACCAATCCTTCATTTTATATTATCCAGCAAAATGAAGACATACAACCTACAACAAATCCCCTAGAATTTCCTCTTTGCTCTCACATAGCCTCTCATCTTTTCTTTACATAGAATAATGATATACAACTGCAATACAATTCCCTCATATAAACTGAGGGTTTCCTTCTAGGGTTAAAGACCCTAAATTAACAAAACTTCTACCCTCGGATCTTCTTCCTAATGAATGACCCAAATTGACTACAAAATTACAATATTTTACATGGAAATTTTTCATCTAAATTTTGCTTCAAGGGTGCTGCCCTTGAACACCGTGCAATGAGGTGGGTGGCTCCAAATATTTTTAGTCACTCGCCCCTAGACCCCCTTAAAAACAATAGTGGGGAGGAAAGCCCCCCGACACCCCTGATAAGGGAATGGGATCCAAGCACGATGTAAAAAAAAAAAAACATTTGAATAATCAGGAAGAAAATCAGTCTCCACACCCAAAGTTATTCTTAATGGTTGGCTTGGTGATGGAACAGGAAGTGTAGGAACTAATATATTTTCCAACATGCACTATCAAAGTTTTTGCCAATAAAAATACTTCTGCAGTACTACTATTATTTTCTCCAAACCAAAATGTGTTATGACCCAATTGTAGTGAGCATACTAAATAAGCTTGGTACACTCGCTTGAAGGAACAAAAAGGTGCCCCAAGTAGTATAACAATGCATCCTGGAAGTGGAATTCTGGTACTTCCTCCCATACATTAACATCTGGTATGTGGTGAAAAATTATGGATCATTTTTGTATAACTGTGGGCATCTATAAGTCTCGTGCCCACAAGAGTTTAGAACATTGGCCAATGCCATAATAGGGGGACCAAATGAGGGAATTTGCAACATTATTGGTGCTTCCCTTCTTGTATTTAACATTCAAATATAATTGTTTCATACATGTGGAGCATTATAATGGTGATTATCCTACAACTTCTCTTTTTTATGCATTAACTGAAGAGGTCGGTGATATGTGTGGATGATCGTCTGCTTCCCCAGAATGTAATGTTTCCATTGCCGATAAGCTTGCATGATGGGGTACATCTCTTTATCATAGGTGGGATATTTCCAAATAGTATCAGATAAGGTCTCACTGTGATAGGGTAGCAGATACCCCTGTTGGGTGAGAATTGAATAACATAGTCATAGGAATGTGTCTCAATTTCAAATGGTTGTTACAAGTTTGACAATGTGAGTACTAGTGTAAAGCAAAGGTGATTTTTTAGCTCAATGAATGCTTTCTATTGTGCCTTAGACCGAAAAAAAATTTCTTTCACTCTGCCCTTGGTAACATGGCTCAAAGTCCAAGTGATATAAAATAACCACAACACAAACCTTTGATAGAAATTGGTAAGGCCTAAAAAGTTGTGAAGGTCTATTTGAGTTTTTGGGGTTGGCCAATCTAGAATGACTTGGATCTTAGTTGGATCCACATGAACACTTTTCTCATCAATTTTGTAGCCCAAATATTCAACCTGGTTTATGCCAAAGGATCATTTCTCTAAGTTAGCGTATATTTTGTGCTGCCGCAAGGTTTGGAGGACCTGTTGAATATCTTGCAAGTGTTCTACCTAACTCTTGCGAAATATGAGGATGTCTTCCAAATATACAATCATGAATGAGTTGTTGAAAAGCCAAAATATGTCATCCACTATCCTCATAAAATTTTCAGGGGCATTTGTGAACCTAAAGGGCATGAGCAACTGCTCAAAGAGGCCCTACTTCGACTTGAAAGTGATCTTCCATACATTTGTGGGTTCTAATGGAACTTGGTAATAAATAGACTTCAAATCAATATTTCTGAAGTAAGTTCCCCCCTTCAGATGTTCCAAAAGGATGTCAATCCCTGGGATCAGGTATTTGTTCTCGACAATGATTTTATTCAGTGCCCAATAATTATTGTAGAGTCTTCAAGCCCCATCCTTCTTTCGTATAACTATAATTGGGATCCCACAAGGTGAGGAACTTGGTTAGATGTGCACTTTTTTGTAACAACTCCTCAATCTTCTACTCAGTTTCCTTATTTTCTAGAAGAGAGCTACAATAAATTGACCCATTGGGTAAAGGTTCTATGGGAGTCATATCAATCAAATGCTTGACGTGATGGTGCAAGGGTACCCCTGTGGGTGAGGAAAAGATGTCCTTGTACTCTTGTATGAACTTATCAACTTGCTTCTACTACTTAGAGAAACCCTTTATAAGGGCCATGGATGTAGCCACAATCTTACCCTCACATTGAGAGGGAATTAGAATTTTTTTTCCTAGTATGGGATATGTTATTACTGCATTACTTAGCAGAGCTCAAAGAAATGATGGTAGGTGGGGCTACTTCCATTAACTTGTATAGTTTTCTACCCAAAGTAATAATAATAGTGTGAGATATGGACTCATATATAGAAGGAAACTTCCACAAGTGTGGTTGGACTAATAAAACATCCCAAAATTCAAGAGGAGCAACATCACATAGCATCTCATCCATGAAGGGCTTTATGTTGTAGGGAAGGTGACACCATGGGCTGATGCGGAGATCTCATCCTTCGTGGAGACACCTTATGGTGTATGGATGCACCTTTAGTGTGGTCAATAAACCCATCTTCTTAATAACCTATACTCAGATGAGGTTATTTTGGTTCCCACTATCGATAATGAACTATAGTGGAGAACCCTTCACCCACATCTGTGAGTAGAAGAGACGCTCCCACTCCTCTGGATCTTCAGGCTCAATATTTTGGACCTTCGTGGTGGAAATGGTGGCACTCTTTTCTGCATCAATAATATCCTCTCCCTTGTCATTCCCCTTGTTGGTTTTTGGCTCAGAGTCAGAGCATGCATATGACTCTAAATTTTTTAGCTCAGCCACTAGTGACTGCTTGGTGTGACACTGATTTGTGTTGTGGGTAGGGATCTTATAGAACTCACACCACTTTCCTTTTTCCTTATTTGGATTTGTTGTGTTATTACTTGATTGTGGCTTTGATGGATTGTCTTGTGTCACTCTACCTTAGTTCTATCCTTTGTTTTCACACTTGGAGAAGCCCTTTCCCTACTTTGAATTATAAAATCCAAAGTCTCATTTTTTATGTTTAAATTTATGCTTGATCTTGACAACATATCAACACACTGTGCCAAGTGAGGAGATGTCTAGGAACACCATCTCTTCCTAGATGTATTGTGTTGAAAACTATGGTAATTCAGTATCATATGGTGCTCATAATTATTAATACCCAACTTCATGTGTAGAGTATGGAAAATATTTGTATACTACAACATGTCCTGGTCCCTTTCCTTTGGTAGGGTGGTCCAATTTATGTACTTATCTTCATAGCTCCTGATAGGGTGGTAATGTTCCTTGATGACATCTTGGAAAGAATTCCAAGAGGGTGTGGCTGAAAATAGTGAGGGTTCCTCCTCATCCCTCTGCTCACAATATGTTTTCCACCCGTCCTTTACAGGAGGGACAAATTTGATGAGTGAAAAAGTAATGTTTTCTATATCAAAAAAACTATTGACT
Organism: Pinus taeda; assembly: GCA_000404065.3. Classification (NCBI taxonomy): domain Eukaryota; kingdom Viridiplantae; phylum Streptophyta; class Pinopsida; order Pinales; family Pinaceae; genus Pinus; species Pinus taeda. The sequence goes on from APFE030314765.1 coordinate 78,804, forward strand.
AAAAATTATCCTTCTAGCAGATTTAACCATTTATCTAGGTCATCTGTGTCTCTCCGACCTTCAAATATAGGAATGTAAAAGTTAACTTGTACCTTAAAGGGGGTGGAAACTTTGAAGTGACTACTAGATGAAAATAATTCATCTGCTGATACCTACCAAAGGATCTGGGAAAAATTGTCCATGATCTCATTCCTTTATTGCTCACGGGCCTCTTTGAGAAACATTTTGAAAGGATCCCCTTCGCCCTCGTATTTCTTTTCTTCTACCATGGGAGGCCATTCATGTTGAAAATTGTAAGTAGGTTTGGTCTTCATAATGACATCTAATTGTGACTTTCATAAATGATGAAAAGAAGAAAATAAATTTATTATTGTAATGCTTGCTTCATGTATTTCATGAGAAAGAAATTTTATTTTAGTGGCTTCCATTGAGATCCTTTAGGATTTGTCATTAAAATCAAAGAGTCAATTTCATGTATGAAGAACCTTTCTTGGGGATATGACAAATGTATATGAGTCTATAAAAGTGTCTACAATCCCCTCAATGACAAGCACTAGTCCTCCTCTTCCTCTGTCGGCCTCAAGATGAAGCAAAACTCATGTCGGCTCACCTTATGGAAGACACAACTAGTTGAAAATATAGGTTATATTATTTATGGGACAAAATACTATATATATGAGTGTAGGGTCTTCACATTTCCATAGAAAAATTTGGACATCTCTTTGAGATTTTGGTGAATAGTGGAAATAAAGAAGTTTGGATCACCTATGAGATTCAAATGACCATTTCAGGAATAAGTTTCACACAATTCCGTGAGAAAAAATGAATTCAGATCCCTCTAAAACTCATATCATAGTGACAACAAAGAGGAGACAAGTTTAGATGCCAAGCTATAGAAGGAATTCAAATAGGTGAGGAAGGGACAACAAGAGTATTTTCTAGGCTAATCATAGAAACATGATTTCGGATCTTTGAAAGAAGGTCTTGGTGCTACATTGTTTGGACACACACACATAGAGATATATATATTACAGTTCAATGCAATATAGTAGCCACAGTTCGGTGTTAGTTCAATACTATGAAGGAGCTACTACTCGGCGATGTATCACAGTTGTTTAGTGATATATCTATTTCATAACTGAAGTAATGTTTTGATAGTATGATAGAAAGGAGGTATCATAGTGAAGGAGATATCAATATGAAGATAGTGATAAGATCCCAGTGGTGACAATTTCTCAATCGAAGAGGAAGAGGAGTCAATAAGAAGGAAAGAGAAGAAGGCAGAGAACTAATGTCTTGGTCTTGGAGTTTCTAATAGGTCAAGGGTATTCGTATTGGTATTCATCAATTGGAATCTCTATAAGAATAATTTGTGTGGGTTTTCCCCTCAAAGAGTGAGAGGTTTTTTCCCTAGTCGCTAGCCTACATTCTGTGTCTCTTGTTTATTTATGTTCATGCATTGGTAGTTGTTTGATGAAGAAGAATAGTAATAACTTAAGAACAAGAAGATCCTAATATAATAAGAAAAGGGACTCAAAAGAAATTACTAATTAAGATAGATCACCTAATTCTTGATGCCCTAAATTTCTCAACATGGTATCATAGCTAAGGTGATTGTTGAGTCAGGAAAAAGGTGAGATTTCTCTTCGTAAAATGCTTTATTTACCATTCATCCTTATACGATTATCTTCATTTTTAAATTAAAATGAGAAAAATATCGGCTAGAGTTGGATGAAATAATTTGGTGATAAAATAGGAAAATCTAGCACAAGGAACTATTTTTTTTCTATCTTTGAGTGCAGAGATGTCGATTGGGCAAAAGTTGTTCAGTTGACAGAACAACACGAGGCCATAAGAGGGAAAAGCTACAACTTCTTGGGCAGACAAGGAAGCAGGAGATCAGCTCAAACAATGCTATTTTATCACATGATCAGATTATGTATTGAGAAATCCTCAGGATCCCCTGATCTTGAGGATTCACTTTTATCCAGTTACTCTTTTATGTTATATATACGGCCGAAAGGCAATTAGAGACAATTCAAACTTTAATAATTTTTAACTATTCATTTTGAAGACATATACGCTGTTATCTCAGTGACTCAGTAAGTTGTTACTTGCATTAATGAGAGAAGGTTGCATTTGATACATATTCATATTCTGAGTCTTTATTAAGCGGAGGCTTCTGGTGACTCTAGGCCCAGTCACGAGAAGTTCTACTGCTCCCTTGTGTTATATATTTTATATTTAGTCTTTCTTATTTGATTTAATGTTCAATCATTGGTTACTTCATTTATCATAAATATTTGTGATATTGATTCATATTGATGTTCAATTAGATTCAGAGTGAAGCCATGTGACGTACATAAGTAGTGCTTTGATTGGAATGAGTGAATTAGTGTTAATAACATATTGTTTTTCATTTCTATTGATGTTACCATAGATCATAGAGACAATTCTACATAATTTCCACAGATTGCAATATATATCATTTGGTATTTAGAAATCCTTTATCGCTATTTTCCGTTCAATTGTTGTTTACTGTTCAATTACCGATTGTCATTCAATTGTTGTTTGTTGTTCAAGTACTGTTGTTGCTCAAATGAGAATTGCAAGTTAACTTGGGTTGCCATAGATTAATAGTGTTGTTCAACAGTTATAGCTTCTTTCCTTGTTTGAGTAAGTTAGCCTTAAGTCTATTTGAACAACTCTAAGTGTGATTCTTATTTGCATTCAGTTTCAATTGATTTCAGAACAAGTTGCATAGAGTTGCAGAGTATGTCAAGATTATTTATTCCATAGATAGTTCTTTCTAGAATTGTGTGAATTGAATTGAAGAATTAGTCATTAATGATTGCAACGATTCATCATTAGTTAACCTCTAGATTCACTGCATATACTATGTTGACACTTTTGAGATAAAAATACTTACCTCAGGTTGACAACTAATATAGGGATTGAGATTGTGTGTAAAAATACATCTTAGTGAGCCAACAATGACGAAGTCAAGAAAGGAGGGCATATAATCAAAGAGACACTCAAGTAAAGTTAAATAGAGGTTAAATAGGGATTTGTTTTTATGAATTATTAGGAACAAAAAAATAGAAAAAGAGCAAAATTCTCCACCAAAACCCACAAATTCCAAAGGATCAATGAACCTTGGGAGAATGACCTTTATAGACGAAATCGTAAGATGAGCAGAGTCTCAATCCTTTGTAGGGTGGTAGGCTATACTTGGAAAAATTTCTACTATTATCCCTCAAGTAGTAGGCTCACCCTCTACAGCTTATGCTGAGATTCAAAGCCATGTAGGAGGATCAGAACAGAGCCTTCAAGCTACAATAATTTTACAGTGTAATCCTCTATAAGAGGGAAAATCTTGTAACTTAAGAGAAGGAAAAGGAGAAACTAGTGGGGCTGCTAAGGCAGAACCACAACTATCTAAACGAGGATCTCCTAAGATCCCAAACCTAGGTAGTGCTGCAAATCCAGCTCGAGTTTCTAACTCTCTGCTTACTTTGGAAGCACCCCTTGAAATCCACGAAGATTATTGGCACATTTTTGGCCAAAATGGCAAATCAACCACCCCAAAGTCAAACCTCGACATTAGAGTTCCCCATAGTCGACCAGGTGGCCAATGCTCTTATGAAAGCTATTCCTCTACAAAGCATCCCAAATTTCCATGGAATGATCACATAGGATCCTGATGATGTCCTGTTTAAGTTTGATGTCTTCTATAGAGGTTATGACTATACCACTAACCCCCAAAAGCTAAAACTATTACCTTCCACTCTAAAAGGGGAAGCTCTAAGGTAGTTTATGGGTCTAGGTGGGTGAACTATCAATTCTTGGGATGAAATGAAAACCTCCTTCCTCAAAAGATACCAGGACTTTTGTAAAACTAGGGAATTGAAAGATGAGACTTTTAAGATGACCGCAAAAGATAATGAAACACTAGAAGAATATGTAGAATGATTTAGTTATAGTTTGCAGACATCTCCACACACTCCCCTACAAAAATAAGTCCTAAGAGTTATCTTAATTAAAGGAATGAAAGAGGAATGGGTAGAAACTCTAAAATTAATGGGAAAAGGACATATTTCTCAAGAAGATTATGATGAAATTATTCGTTTGTGTATTAGGTGTTTGTGGGGAAGCACACACACAGCAGTAGGAAGCCAAGATCACACGAGAAAAGGAAGAAAAGCACATAGTGGAGGTGCAACACTGATGGAGATCAGTAAAAATTGTGTTAGGATTCCAAGAAACTCTCCTAGGTTCTCGGAGATTCTTGGTAACATACAAATTCAACTATTGTTGCAGGTTTAATGGGAGGAATGATGGTCTAGTTCAAGCCAAATAACCACTTTCACTCTGTTTCACTCCAAACATGCATGGACACCGTCAAACTACAAGGCTTTAGACCACCAATGCTCACAGTTTAGATATAAGGTGAATATGAGGAATACTAACTAGACCAGCAGATTCACAAGACCATGTGATGGCTGGCTGCAACTAGTAAAGAAACTTGTAAATCTAATCTATTAATGCAAAGACAGGATGACAACTCTCCTACATTAGATAGAAGGAAACCTAATTAACATATTCAGTGATGCGATCAATACTTTAACACAGAGATAAGATGATAGCTATCTAGTGCTAAAGACCAGGAGATCAAGAACACAACATATCAGACACAAGCTTAGAACAAGAAGAAAGTGGACGGTGAGTAGTTAACAGAAAAAGAAGCTGTGTTAGTTGAAATGAAGATGAGACACGGCAAGTGACAAAATGTCTTTAGTCTCTAGAAGTTGAACCTTACGTCAAATTCCAACCCTGATTACATCTTGCTTTTGGATATTTATAAGTTTACAATACTAGGGCACTTGGCCTTTTAGGTATGGAAGGGTCATAACTGACCACCAATTGCATTTAATCACCTGATGGACTCTCTGAACATGTTTTCTTGCTTTAGTGGGTGAATCCAATCTGTTCAAGTATTATGTTGTCCTTTTAAGCTATTGGAATGCTCGTACCGGTGGAGTCCATGACTGATAAATCTAGTTACAGAGTCATGCTTGTCCTTTCCTCCTTTCAACCATGCTTTCTATTAAATATGGTGGTTGGGAGTCTGACTGTGACTGATGATGGCAGAGCTGGTCATCTCCTTCTTCGGGCAACAAAATGTCAAAGGATGTGGAATGCATGGGCAGGTGGATGATTTGGGTGAAGGGGAAGAATGACCATTAGATTAGGGAAATGGATGGTGGAGATGGCTCAACAGAGGCTATTGGCTGAGGTGAGATTAGGGTGAGTTGGAGCCATTAGATCTTCCGTGGACGGATCAGACAATCATCGTGAAACGAAGTTGCACGGTTATTTATCGGGTGGGGCAGATTGGTCAGGCGGTAATGGTTTTCATCACACTACTTTTGTGCCTAAAGTGGTAAAAGCCTGGGGCCGAGTGATTCCATTCAACGGTCGACACGTAGCAGTGGATGAGAGAGAAAAACCACTCTCATCACGTGCTATCGCTCGATTACGTTGCTGGCATGATGAAAGTGAAGACCGTCAGATCTTGATAGGGCTAATCTAATGGTGGGGAGTTATAGAGAAGGTCGCCTTTATCGAGTGTGACAAGATCCATTGGATTGGAGGGGAAGATCAATGGCAAGAATGCAGTGCGACAAGTTATGAACACGCTAAGACATATGGTAGGGTTTTGTGGTAGGTTTGGGGATTTGTGATCGTGGCTAAAGTCAAAGGGGGTTATTTTGTTGGGTTTAGAAGGCAAATAGGGAAATGGAGATGGAGGAGAGTAAGTGGGGCAGAAGGAAAGAAGAGAAGAGTAACCAATGTGAAACCCCTTCTTTGGACATAACAATCAGGCTATGGTCCTTTATGATCTTAGAATATCGGCGTTGCATAATAGAGCTAACACTAGCTCCTTCTAGGGATGGAATCCTCCCTATGAGGTTTTAAGTACTATAGACCACTTCCTTTCATACAAAAACAAGATCAACAATATTTCCTAGTGTTCCATTGGGCATGGAGTCCAATTAAGCCTACCCTAAAACTTGTAAAAAGAACATATTTAAAATAATGAGGCTTGAAAGCCTTAAACAACATAAACTTTCAAAAACCACCCATTGATTAGGTCATCAAAAATTGTCTCTCCTTCCATGCTTTGTAGCATGAAAGCATTGTTCCCCTAGATTTGAGTAATGACAAAAGATCCAGTCCACAGAGCATCAAACTTCCCATGATTGCCTTTCTTTTCCTTCAGTGCATCCCATTTAAGCACCAAGTCTCCAACTCAAAAATTGTTCATCTTTTCCTTTCCATTGAAGGCTTCCTTGATTCTCTTTTGATGAGCTACAACTTTTTCAATCAACTAATCTCTTATTTGATGTACTTCAACCAAGTCACTAATCCTCCTTTCCATGTCACTTTCCTCATTCTGCTCTTCCTGCAAGAACTTGGCCACAGAGAGGGTTAGCTAAATTGGGAATACAGCCTCAGTGCCATGCACCAGCTTGAACGGAGAATTTCCTATAGATTTCTTGGTGGTCACCCTGTCAGCCCACAGTGCAAACTTTAGTTTGGAATCCCAATTCCTTTTATTGTCTTCCAGCAACTTTTTTATTATCCTTATCGGGCTCTTGTTGGATGATTTATGCTAGACCATTACATTAAGGGTAATATGAGGTGGAATGTACTAGCTCAATGCCCATTGAGTCACACATGTCCACCAACTCTTTTTCCCTGAAGGCTACTGCATTATCTGTAACTAATTTGTGTGGACAATTGAACCTGGTGAAAATGTTTTCTGTCAAGAACTTCATGACCACATGGTGATCAACTTTCCTAGTAGGGATGGCCTCAATCCATTTAGAGAAGTAGTCAATGGCTACTAAGATCCATCTGTGCTGGTCACTGGAATGTGGATTAATTTCCCCTATGAAATCCAAGCCCCACTACTAGAAAGGGCCACTGGCATGTATTGGCTTCAAGGGTAAGGACTTCAACTGTTGTTTTCCTTCAAACTGCTAGCACTTGTCACAAGATTTTACAAATGAAAAGACATCAGAAAACAAGGTGGGCCAATAATATCTAGCCCTAAGGATCTTGTGGGCTATGGTTTTCCAATAATGATGTCCTCCACAAATGTTGGAATGAAACTGATGCACGAACTCCACAGATTGCTCTTTGTCTAGACATCTTGAAAGGATTCCAGATGGATCGCTCCAATAGAGCAAGTTGTCATGAATACAGAACTTGGCTGCTCTGAGCTTGATAGTCCTAGCTTGGCTTCAACTAAGGCCTGGAGGAACTTCTAGCTTCAGCAAAAATTGAGCTATTGTAGAATACCATTCACAAGAAACTAGATTTTCAGCCAATGACTGGTCATGTCCTACTGTTGCTTCTTATGTCTGTCTATCGTCTGAAATTGTAATTATCCAATTCATGTCCAGCGTCCTGCAATTTTCTTCAGTCATCAGCTTGGCGAGGCCCAGACCTCTGACAAGCTTGGTGGGCTTTAATTCTATGTTGAATTCAATAAGCTTTTCAATCCATTTAGCCCTTCTTCCATCAACATCTGGATGCGTTAGGACATATTTTACTAAAACAGAGGGCACATATGTAATTACCTTGGAGTGTAGGATGTAGATTCAGAAATCCTTCAAAGATTTTGATTAGAGAATAAACCTATTTTTTGATAATATCATACCTTTGTTCAGCATCCCTTAAGGTTTTGCTAAAAAATGCTACTAGATGCTATGAACCCTCATCATATTTCTGCAATAAGACTACTGCAAGGGTGTCACCGGAAGAAAAGGAGAAGATATGGAACTCCTTGATGTACTATGCACTGATCAAAGTGGGAGCTTCCATAATAGCTCTCTTGATGGCTTCAAAAGATCTTCTTGCTGCATCAGTCCATTTTCTCTCTGATCCCTTTTTTAGCATGGAGGTGATGTGTTTTACCAGTTCTACGAAATTAGGAATAAACCTCCTTACAAAATTTATTTTCCCCAAAAAGGATTGGATTTCCTTTTTTCATCTTGGGACAGACAAGGCCTATATTTCTTTTACTCTTTCTGGGTCAATCTTGACACCTGCAGTAGAAACAATGTGTCCTAGAAACTTGCCTTCTTCTAAAGAAAATTGTGACTTCATAGGATTCATTGATATCCCAAACCTTCTGCACTTCATAAACAATTTCCTTAAATGTTGCAAATGATCTTGATGACTGCTGGAGTATACTATTATATCATCTTGGTAGACAAGGGCAAACTTATATCCATAGTTCTCTGATAGGTAGCTCCAACATTGATCAGCCCAAAGGGCATCTTAGAGTACACGAATGTGCCCCAAGGAGTGGTGAAAGCAGTCTTTTCTTGATCATCTGGATGTATAGAAACCTAGTTATACCTTGAAAATCCATCTAGGAAAGACATCACTTTGGCTTCAGAGACTTTCTGCAGCAAATGCTCCATCTTGGGCAGAGGATAATTGTCTTTCTTAGAGAATTTGTTCAGGTTCCTGAAATCAACACACAACCTGATTTCTCTGCTTTTCTTCTTCACCACTACTAAGTTAGCTACCCACTTTGAATATCTTAGAGTAACTTACTGATTTCCTTTTCAATCAGAGGGAGGAGTAAAGGATTCATGGGTCTCAACTTCTGCTTGAAAGGAATGGTGTCCTTCTCCAATGGGATCTTGTGCTGGATAATCTTTTTGTCATAAGTCTTAAGGTAATTGTATTCCCAAGCAAAGACATCAGTAAATTGCTTCATTAAGCTGTAGTACTCAAAATTTTGGGTAGTAGACAAATGGGTGGACAAATTTATATACTTTGGATGCTCTAGACTCCCTATGTTATGCCTGTGGACTGTTGACTGATCTTCTTTTTGGGAAATCTTATGAGGCACATCATTGTGATCAAACAACTTCTCTAGAGGCACTAGCCTTATAGGTATATGATTGCTAGGCAACTGTACAATGTTGTCTTAGCTAATTCTGTTCTTTAGCTGGGGCAAGGGACATTCCTCCAAGGTTTCATTCTCTTGACCAATTTGCATTTCTCAGAATTCGTCAATGACTTGCAGAAACTTATTTACTTCATCATCATCCTCAAAGACCTTCTAGTGTTGGACATTATCAGGCAAATATGGTCTATATTTTATCTGGACTTCATAAACCAGCTTAGGGGGCATGGGAGGGATGAACATGCTAGCTGACAAGGCAATGGAATCAACAAGTTGATTTTTTACTCTAGGAATATATGAGATAAAAAAGCTATCAAAAGAATCTTTGAGTCTGCATACCTCATCTCTATATGCTTTCAGCCTCGGGTGCCTTTCTTGGAATGTTTTTTTCACTTGTTGAATGATGAGATCAACATCTCCAAACACCTTTATGTCTCTAATTCCCATGTCTTTGGTAGCATTTGAGCCGAATATCAGAGCCTCATACTTTGCTATATTGTTGGTGACCTCGAAAGACAGCGTAAAAGATAGATGTTTGCTCTCTTGTTTTGGAGACACCAACGCCACTCCCACTCCTACAGTTTCCTTTGAGTAAGCTCCATCAAAGAACATCTCCCAAGTCTATGTCCCTTCTTCTTCCATTGGCTTGGCCTACTGGAAGGCCCTATAGGATTCTTTAATTTTGAGAATACATGCTCCAAAATCAATGTCCACGGTGTAAATGGGATGCTTAGTGGGATTCTTCTCATCACTGATAGTATAGGCCAACTGGGCTTTCCTGTAAAATTTTCTGCTCTGTCCTCCAAAAACTGGGATAATGGCATAAGATAAGTCATTTTGCAATGTCCCACCTAGCCTCTTAAGCCACCCTCTAGAAAATAGCATACCAAATTTAGGGGCGACATCTGCTACCACAATATCCATCATCATGCTCTTCATGGGAAGCTGAGACAAGGTGATAGCCAAGTCTTTGATTAACCCGAGACATTTCACCTTCCTTGAATCAAATGAGAGCAAGTCATGATAAGGTCTGGTAATATCAAGGCCTAACTCTTCCACGATAGCTTTGGGCATCAGATTATGGCTGGCACCTGTGTCCAGTAGACGATTGTGGAGGAATTTGTCATGAATGGTCAGAGAGACATAAAAAATAGGTTCAATAATCAGGCTAAGCACAACTATCAATTTATCATCTTGTAAATTCACATAGTCATTGGGTGATTGTGTGGCTTGTAGCTCAAGGGCATCAAGGATGGGCTTCATAAAGGCCTCACTCTTTACAAGTTCTATTAAAGGTACAAATATTTTCAACTTCTAGACTTCTGATCGAAAACTAAAAGGGGAAGGGGACTTGTCAAGGCCTCTTACCTCTTGAACTAGTGCTTTGAGGATGATGGGATCAACTTCTAGTCTCTTCTGTTTGCTGATCTGCTACTCTTTGGGGACAACAACTCTTTGGGTAGGATTCTCTTTGACATTACTCGTTCATGACCCCAAGTTATATCTTTGTTGGCCTTAAGTCTGTAGAACAGCTTCTCTGTCCCACTCTTAATTGGTCTGGTCCCTGAGTAATGACTCCTCGTAGGTAGCTAAATGTCAAAAAGACAGCATTGTCATTGTCCTCTATATAGTGAATCTCATCCTCTCCATCAGACTGCTCCTCATCCATGACTACGTTCTGGAAAGGAGCCTTAACCATTTGTTCTTCACTAACCTCTTTGCTCCACTGAATGATATGCAATTGTTCATTTGCTTTTCTGAATGTATTTGGATTTCTAGGAGCAAATGAACTAGGAACCCTTGACTTCCCAGAACTATACTCAACCTTTAGTTTGGATATTTTAGTAGCCAATGTCTCTATCATTTTAGTCATTTTGTCTATATTGGGCTCTGAAGATGAAGAAGAAGAAGGAGCCTCACTTCTCTGCCTCCTTCTATCAGCATGTCCTTTGAGTTTTTCTGCAGCCATGATATTGGATTCCACCTCCAAGTCTGCATCTTGCATTTCAGCTAGAGTAGCACATATTCTTTCTCTTAATAGTAGGCATAAATTACAATCAAAGGCATTGGCATAAGTGAGTTTAGCAGAGGTGGGGGTAGGCTTCACTTCAGCTAGTATCTTGCTATACATACGATTGAATCTTTTATTAAAATTAGACAATGACTCCCCATTTTCCCTTTTTAGGTTGCCAAACTCAGTATGGTAGTATAGAATATCTTTCATATCTCCCCAATGCTTTAAAAACACATTGTCTATTGCCTCAATGTCTACTATATACCTAGGGTTCAGTTCTCTGAACCACTTTCTAGCCTCTCCATCAAGGCTTTGGATAAATACTATCATCCACACATCATCTTCATTGATATCTAGGTTATCAGCATAACTATAAAAGACTCAAGGTGTTCTTTAGTTGTTACTCCCTCTGTACTAGTGAACTTAGGCATGTATTTCTGATATTCTCATATAGGCATGGCATTCAAAGGAATAGGCAGGACCAGGGGTCAATACCTAACAACTATGATTCTTTCCATTTTGGTAGGTGCTTGCGGCCTGCCATTATTTTATAGATTATAAACTATTAAAAACTATTAACAATTAATTAGATTAGACTATTAACTATTAACTATTAAACTATCGATTAGATTATCATTAATTAAAAATTAAGAATTAATCCAAGTAACCCCCTAAAATAATCTAATTAATATTCAAATTAATAAAATCTCATTAATTTTGATAAATTAACTCATTATTATTAATATTTAGTATTACATAACACTTATTAATTATTACTATTATTATTATTTATTAAAAACTATTAATAATAATTATTTATAACAATTATATACTACTATTATTATATTATTCCTATTATTATTATTATTCTATTTATCATTAATTATTATTATAAAAATAATAATAATAATTGTTGATTATTATAAATTTAACTACAAGATACTATTATTTATAAATCATTTCAAATTATTATATGCAAGATTATTATTAAGAAGAAAAATTATTAATTATTAAGAGAGAATTATATCTCCTTATCAAGCTCTTCTTCTATCAACACTTGATAGTTGTCCTAATGATGGATCCCTATTGGGATTTGAAACGTTGACAGAAATAATGGTTTTTACTGTGGGTTCTCTGGTTTCTAATAAAGAAGATATTTTATTTTAGTGGTTCCCATTGAGAGCCTTTATGATTTTTCATTAAAGTCAAAGATTCAATGTCATGTATGAAGAACCCTTCTTGGGGATATGAAAAATGTATATGACTCCATAAAAGTGCCTAGAAGCCCTCCAACGATAAGCACTACTCCTACTCTTCCTCTATCGTCCTCAAGATGAAGAAAAACTCATGTTCGCTCACCTTATGAAAGGCACACCTATTTGAAAATACAGTTTGGATTATTTATATGACAAATTATTATATATATGAGTGTTCGGTCTTCACATTTCCATAGAAAAATTTAGACATCTCTCTGAAATTTCGGTGAATAGTAGCAACAAAGAAGTTTGGATCACCTCTGAGATTCAGATGAGCATTTCAGGAAGAAGTTTCACACGGTTCAGTGAAGGATACAGTTCGGTGAGAATAAATTGAATTCAGATCCCTCTGAAAAATAGATCACAATGACAACAAAGAGGAGACAAGTTTAGATTTCAAATAGAAGGAATTGAGATAGGCGAGGAAAGGAAAACGAGAGTATTTTATGGGTAATTACATAAACATAATTTTAGATCTCTAAAGGAAGGTCTTGGTGCTACACAGTTCACACGCATACACACACATATATATTACAGTTCAGTGCTATATAGTAGCAACAATTTGATGCTAGTTCAGTACTATGAAGGAGCTACTATCCAGTGATGTATCACAATGGTTCAGTGCCATGTCTATGTCATAAAAAAAGTAAGGTCTCGACAGTACGATAGAAAGTGGGTATCATAGTAAAGGATATCTAAATATGAAGAAAATGATAAGGTCCAAGTGGTGACAATGTATCAATCAAAGAGGAAGAGGAGTCAAGAAGAATAAAAGACTTGAAGACAGAGAACTAGTTTCTTGGTCTTCGAGTTGTTAATAGGTCAAGGGTCTTGGTCTTGATATTCGTTAATTGGAATCATTGTAAAAAGAACTTTTGTGGGTTTTCAACTCAAAGAGTGAGAGGTTGTGGCCCCAACTCATATCCTACATTCAATTTCTCTTGTCTATTTATATGCATGCATTGGTAGTTATTTGATGAAGAACACTAATAAATTAAGAAACAAGAAGATCGTAATATAATAAGGAAAAGCATTCACAACTAGTTACTAAATAAGAGATATCACCTAATTCACGATGCCCTAGATTTCTCAACAATTGGGGTCAATGAGGTTGGTCTTGTAAGGGTTCAATTAGTTCAAGTCCCAACTCCTTATACCCTAACCTTGTTGGGGACATGCACAAAAAAAAAAATTAACAAACCACTCTAATGCTACTGATCCAAATTTATGAAAGAACGAAATGAGTTACATATTTAAACAAAAAGACATAGATACAATGAAACATAACTTACATTAATAAATAGAAAATGCTGAAAATTGTTTACATGCAAAAAAGAAACATACTAGCTCAAGCGATGGTCACTTATTCCTAAGAAGAGATGTGATGACTTCATGCCTTATGAAACAATTTACAATGAGGATTCGATGCCATTTTGTCATAAAGAAATAATGAGAAACCCTAAAAATCGAAAAACCTTACCTTAGGAGATGAAGCACCAAAAACTTGCGAGACATGATAGGTTTAGTTGGAATATCAACTTCTCGAGGTTGTAACTTTGGCATATAATCTTCATTTGGAGTGCACAATAATGAATTTGAAAATTCTATCAGAGGAAAACATATTTCAACTAGAAACACAAGTATCTGACTTTTCATTTTCCCATTTCCCCCAAAAATGACGTTTCGGACCCCAAAATGGTTCCAAATGTTCAAGAGCCTCTATGAAACCCAATGTATTTTATCAAATTTATCACTTGAATCCTCTAGAAATCAAGTTAAGCAAGAAATTCGTAGATATATTTTTGATCGATAATTTTAAATTCATAATTTTTTTAAAGGGATGGTAGTGGTATAGTGGCCCATCTAAGGAGTGCACCAACAAGAAATATCCTACCCAACACCTTCAATCATCATTCCACCATTTGATGACCATGGTTAAAAAACTACATGGTGATTTCAATTCATCTCATTTCAAATTTGAATGGTTACTTTTAACTACATATATAGTCTCTCTTGGTCATATTTTCAATTTATCAAACATATTATTAGTAAAATTATTGAAATCTCTCCAGAAGATAAAGGAAGCCCCAAAAATCTAGGGCCCTTATTTCTGTATGTTAGCCTATCTTATAGATTCCTTTTGTGTGACTAATGAATTCCTTGGCATGAATTAGAAGTGGTCAGCCAAAATGCCACCAATTCATATCTATTGTCAAGAGTTATGGAATGAAAATTTTCCCAGTTCTTTCATGAAATCTACAATCATTTCCTAGGATGGACACATGAAATCATTTTTCTAATGTCCAACTCCTAAAGCATCCAAAGAAGCCACGAAAGCCTCGAACGGGTTGGGAATCAGTATTGTGAATACAAATACACAAATATTCATATATATGGCTATTTGGATGCTCCCCATATGGTGCAACAATTAGTCCCCAATTGATTGATGATTAGAGAAATTTTTTATGAAAGTGATGGAACATGGATAGCCTTGGTTTTATCCAATAATTTCAAAATATCATGCTTAGGAATATCCATAAAAATTAGCAATTATGCATTAATTAACCTCCAATAGTTAGAAAAAGAAGCAGATGGCCTCTAGGACCTAAAGTTGCTAATTGGTGTTTTTACGAGACATGACCCTCATGTCATGATAAACGAGAATTGAAACTCAATGACACTTTCATAGGTATATGAGTGTGAATTACTTCCCAATTATTCAAAATTTCAATGTGTTATAACATATGAGGAGGTGAGGAAGAGAATAGAGGAAAGAGAGAAGGAAAATAATTATGTATTCAATATCTGACTGAATAACAAAATGAAAAGCAAAAGGGAAAATCACTTTTTGGAGATTGATGCAATCTATAAAGTTAAAGAAGAAGAGGAAAGAATATAATACAAAGCCTTAGAAAATAAGTGGCATGATGATGAATCCTGAAGGGAATAGGAAAAAAGGTCTGAAGTTGAAGCTCGAAGGAAACCAGTTGCTAAAGCCAAAATGGAGCAATAAGAATAATTGAAGAAATCGAAAGAGGAGAGAAGTGAGGGAAAACAACTTGAGCCTTTCCCTAAATTCCTCAAACAAGAAAATATTTCTCACACAAATACTCCAACAATTGACCCAATACAAAGCTCAATCATTAATCCAAATCCCCTTTCTTCTATTCCTCTAATTTCCAATTTGCATGGTAATGTTCACGATGTTGATAACTTCAGGATCCAAATGAGGATTTCGTTGGATTGGGAGGCTATTATTATAGTAAGTCCTAGAGGGCTATTGTTCATAGTGTTCCTAAACAAAGCAAAAGAGATGGATCAGGTGAAGAGGTAATCATATTAGAATGTCATGAACAAAGAGTGATATGAGGTAATTATAGCCAGAGTAATAAGAAGGATTTAGTGTACACCACCTTAGTTTTGGGGGATTTTTCTACTACAAATAAGGAAAAAGTATAGAGTTTATCAATGGATTTAAACAATTAACCTAGGTAATTACATCTTTGTAGAAGTAATTGAAGGAAAAAAAGCAAGGAATGGAGGCCAAGTGCAGAGACAAGTTGGAAGAATAGTGAATTGCACTCTCAGCGTTTAAAGGCTCAACATGATTATTAAGTAGTTCAGTTAAAAGAGGCCCATGTTGTTGAACTAAATCCATAAAGGAGAGCCATAGAAAATAAGTGAATGATAATGCTGAGCAAGCTCAAAAGCCTCAACCTGATATTAAAGTGCTTAAAGCACATGCTCTGAAAATCAATAATGATATTAAAAAGGATCAAAACTCCTTTGTGTTGAAACTAGGTGAAATTCAATACCACTTTCTACCATTACAAAGGATAACCGATGATAAAAAATCCCAATTAGAATCCAAGTACATAGCTAGTGAAACATTGGATTATATTACTGACCAGAAAAAGAAGTATGGATGCTCCAGATTCATTGTCTCAACTTGAAAAAAGACAAATGGCAAAAAACTAGTCCCTAGTTGATGTTTGGAAGTTGGAATGCAAGACAGTAATAGAAACTATGGAAGAAGCTATGAGCATAGCCAAACACTATTTTCTACTGCTAAACAATATATAAATAGATAAATATAAATATATATATAACTATATATAATATATATATATATAATATATATATATTAGATTAAATTAACATTATAAAACATTAATAATCTCAATTTTTTCTTAAAATTAAATTCTATTATTTTGAAAAGAACAAATTAGATCAAAACATATGAAAACATCTAGAATGAAATCTTCGCTTCTTGATCTCAGATACTAAGATGATTCAAGGGTTTCCCCCCACTTTTTCCTACGCACATCAATCCATCCTACAATGTTATCTATAACAACTGACGATATACCTTTTTCCTCATTTTTATGAAAAGCTCCAGGGCTACTAGTTCAAACGATGTCACTATTTATTTCTCATTATCTGAATGGTCAGAATCATAAGAGATTTTTTTGTCATTGACACAATTATAACTAATGCTCTTTCTCTATCCTTCACTTGGAAACTCTCCTCTATATACAAATGAGTCAATGCTACTAGGGGATACACTTGATCTGAAGGGGTTGAGCTGACTAAAGATTGGTTCATTTGTTGAGAACCGTCCTTCTTTTTACCAACAATGTTGTTAAAACCACTTGATGGCTTCTGGTCCCACTATCCATGACTATATTTCTTTGACACTTATGGTTAAAACACCACTTCAGAAGAGGGATATCCATTTTGAAAGTGTCCAGAATGTTCGCACCTTCTGAAACCGAACACTGTATTTTCATAATCCAAAGGTTGGGCATAATCCTTACCCTCCCACTTAAGGATTATTGCATTTGGTAAACCTATACTGAGATTGACTTCGAAATAGATGGGGAGGAAAGCGAAGATCACTTTTCCCAATCAATTACTATCCACTTTGACAAACTGACCTATTAAATCTCCAATGTCTTCTAGGATCTCTGATGAAATCTGTTGGTGGGGTACATTTGGAAGCCTAACCCACACAAGGCTAGGCATGGTCTTCATGGTAAGTGAGTTAAACTCAAGAAATCATGGTTGTATCGAAAGACCATCTCTGCCCCAGAAGTAGGGCCCTTTGTCAAATACCTTCTATCGATCTTCAATATTTAAAAAAAAAAGATCAAAAACTAACCTTTCGAGCAATATAAAAACTCTATGTTATGGGACTAGTTCAGGTGATTTCACTCCCAGAGGGAAGATGAGATGGAAAAAATCCATTGAAACGACATATTATCACTCATTGTTTATACTCTGCTACCCTTAGCTTGATAATAACATCGTCCACCTCCAATGATCATGTCCCCTTAGAATGTTCGACCACGAAAACAAGACCTGAAATAATCCTAGAAGGTTTCATGCTAGGCCTGAGGTTTAGGGTGTCCTTAAAATACCTAGACTTCGATTCCAAGGAAACCCAACCTCCCTAGAGCCTTCTTTCGAGCCTACAATAATATAAATGTTGGCATCCTACTTAATGCCATAGTAGCTCAGACTTTTTGACATTTTTAGTTGTCTCCCTTCATAAAGGAGCTACATCTCCCCTACAGGGATTCCTATCTATGATTGAATGCTTTTCACCAGTGCAAGCACAACATCCTCTACTCTAACCTGGAAGCAAGGAGACTCTACCAACAACTATCTAACAAAAAATGGAAATTTTTGGAGATCTGAGACCCCAACTCTAGACAAAAGACTTTTGTAAAAAACTTTGTATTCTTGACCATACCTCTGTAGGTTACTTCTTTCTAGAATTTCAAAAAACACTTCACTGATATTGTTACCGCTCTCTTTCTTTGGCTCATCGAGAGAGGGTATAACAAAGTATCCCCTCGTCACAAATATAAGAACTAATGCTGCCACTACTGTGCTAAGGTAGGGACACACCAAGAAAATAAAATTTATAATTTATGCATCTAATGTCCTTTATAAAACCATCTTCAACTACCACATAACTACTAGGGCACTCATATATGGCATAGGAGAAGATAACTTTTGCCACCATTAGCGTTAGACCTACCCATTGCGAGTTGTGTAATCATAGATTACGGTGGCGATGCCTTCAAAAATCTATAAAAAAACACAAAACCATCACATTCTTGCTCCTGACGACTTGGGAGAAGAAACATTTGGCTGATGTTAACACTAGATATCCCACCTCACAAATCAAACTAACATGAATTACTAAAATGATGCCATAAAATATCCTACAGAGCCATGAGACAATCGTTTGCCTCTCAGCCTCCATCGTGTATTCAATTATTTCGAAGTTATATATCAATAATCCCAATTTGAGTGTGCTCACTGAGTTTATTTTTAATATTACAAACTATAATGAAGGAGATATGGTAAAAATATTCCTCTTATTCTTAACCATAAATAAAATATTTCAATGTCCATGGAAATTAACATAATTTTATATCAACTTTCAAAAAAGATAAATTAATTAAAAAAAATCTTATATTTTCACTTTTGAATATAAGGTAGATGTACAATTCTTATACTTTTAAAGATATTTCAATGCAATGATTAAACAATCTATTTAGATATTCATGTTAAATCATTTATTTCAATAACAACTCCACATAATAATAATAATAATAATAATAATAATGTTGACATAATAAATTTTTTGAATGCTCAAAGAGAATAAATAATTGAAAGAAAAAAAGTTCAATTACTTCCTAATAAAAATCATAAGAGGGAGAACCGCCATGATAGTGACTTGTTATGTACCAAAAGGTTCTAGGTTTAAATCACCTCGATTTACTTTCCCTTATAGAAGGAGAATAGGCAAGCACTTAAATCTTAGATAGGCCAAGTTGTATATTCCTCTAGATCTAAAATAAAATAATAATTATAAAAATAAAATGTGTAGTTCATTCAATTCTTAATACAAATTTAATATGGGAAATTTAAAAAATGTTAATTAAAAAAATTTCAATTGAGCTATAAATAAAATATTTCAATGTCGATGTTATCTAAAATATTTCAATGTCAACTATCTATATGTTATACGTTGTTAAGAAAAAAGATATGTATATGTTAAATAAAGCAATTGAAAACAAATCTGAAGGTAACCACATTTCAACTAGTCTCACTATTGTACATTTTGTCTATTTTTCATTTTTTTTCCAAATTTATTTCTCAATTAAATTTTCTAAAATCTAGTGATTTGTTATAATTTCATTCTTAAAATATGTAGGCTACATAATCCAAATTACCAAAGAAATTTTCAAGGCATTCAATCTTACCAAAGAAATTTTCAAGGCATTCAATCTATTCATGCATAAAAATATAATATATATATTTTACTGTTAAGAGAATTTCCAAAATCTCACGAAGTCATGTGCCACTTGGTGATTTCATAACATTGGTAATTGTGATGGATTAGATCTACAGTCGTCAGCCACTATGGTTTTTCAACGGTGAGATGTGGAGGAGGTGGTTAGAGAGTAACCACCCTCCCATTGGTTCTGCAAGCAATCCCATTTTCTCGCTCTCCATTCCCAAAAATGGCTCTACAACCTCAGGGAAATTTCAAGTTTTGATAATCGAGAACCACCTTTATGCTTCCACAGGTAACCTTCTGAATTTGTTTTACTAAACCTTTCTTCAACATATTTCATTTTCCTTTGGATAAATTTATAATTTTGATCTCTCTAGTTTTGTTGTGACTTTGAGCTTGGTGCCATGGTTACAGGAAGCTTTGGCCATGGCTACTAACCAAATTCCTTCAGATATTTACAAAATTCGACAAGTTGTGAAACCTAAAAGTGGGTTCATTCTCCAAACATGCTATCGTAAATTTTTTTTGTTTCCATTCATTCACATGGTTTTCTGTTAAGTTTCCAGAAATAAACCTACTAGCTTGGAATTTTAGGAACATCTTTAGGAGATGTCAATGGAAGAGGCCACCATTTTAGGTAAACCCCTTTATCGGTAATTGTTTATAAGTTATTTCCTTCCAAATTCGACTGTTATGTGTCAGCCTTAACATTTTCCCTCTTTTGATGTCTGCTCACTATAGGTGAGGCTTTCAATTGCAGCATTCAACAGATTGCTTTGGTAGTTTAATAACTTAATACCCAGATTCCTCTTTAAACAACTTTACCTTTATTATTTTACACGTGTTGAAGACTTGTTTAGCTAGGGTTTCATAATTGTTTTCCCTCCATCAAGGTTTATTTTTTTGTTTTCTACTTTGTTGGAGTTATAGGGTTTCAAGGGTTATTATAAATGCCCCCCACCCCCCCAACACACACATTGTTGTTCTCAATTATAAATGCCCAGGAGCATTACTCTTGTTAGGAGTTAGATACAATGTTAATTTTCCATATATTTTTACATATAATTTCTGCAATTCATATTTTCCAATTATGGATGGAATTTAAGTGATTTATTTACTTTTCTAGGACATTGAAGAAAACCTTATGTATTAATGTATCTTTCTTTTCTTGTTCCTTCTTAAATGATACAATTGTAGCGATGGTTATAATTTGGGTATGGGTTCAGTTTTTAGAAACCTTCTCGGTTATGATAATTCTTGTAGGATTTCTTATATCTCACATGCACACACAGAAACACATATAGTGCTTCATAAATGGTTATTTCTGAAATTTTGTTTCAGTTTTGAGTACTCGTAGTAGTATATCTCTTTGTTATTCAACACCAACTATTAAATTATATATATATATATATATATATATTATATATTTGCATTCGAAATTTTGTTACTTTGTTGACAAATAATATTACTCCCTTCTGTGTTTTATGGGTAATCTTTTCATTCACATCCTTCCATACAAATTTTAAAGACTAATAATACTAGTTGTGGAAGTAAAAATATATGTCTAGCCCTGGTATTCCAGTTATCAGTGTTATTTTTTTTTTAAATTCTTTACATGAGGACTTCCTCATAATTAAAAAATAAAAATAAAAATAAACAACAATATGGTGAGTTAGGCGTTGATTTGAGGTTCTTGACATTATCAACTTAGCCTAAGAACTAACCCAGTTCTCACACAGGTTGCTGCTATAATGTGTATGTTATTACTTTTTCATATTTTCTTCTCAGATATGGACTCTATATAAATGAAAAATAATTTCAGTCCTAAAGTTTTTTGTTAGTACTATACAATATTTTCAGCCATAACATTTATAGTCCATACTACAGTTTCTAGTTCTTGCAACATTTTCAAGACAAAAACACTTTCTGTGCATTTTACTAAGAAATTTTCACAATTTAAAATAGTGTTTCATAGTACCTGAAATATTAACCAGTATAATAGTAAAATTCCATAAAAATTATAGGTTTTTTTCCTCTTGAATGATTTAGCTGACCACAAATCACAGGGCATAGAATGCTCCTCCCAACCTATGAGAATCATTGCCTCTACTAAAACTCCCCTAGAGCCAACTTCATATCAAAAACAATTTCATATTAGGAACATTCATAGGTTCACCCAAGACCACCTAATCCCTATCAACTTCTAGCTAGGGCATTTAATCTAAGCACTTAGGCTTCATATCGAGTTCCAATGGCCAACCAACTAAAGAACACTATGTATGAGAGCATCCTCCCTGCCTCTACAACATCCAGTCATAGGTTTTGTCTCACAGTCTCTTGTCCTTAAGGTGGCATTTTGTAACTCTTTCTCTACCCTATTGGCTTACTTTTCTCATTTGATATGATTTACCTCTAGGGAGTGGAGTTTGGATAGGAAAATTCCTCTGATTGTAACTGTCTTCAATTGCCTTGAAATATGAAACTCACCACAACATTACTTTCCTTGTAATTTTATGACTGACTATTTAAATTATTAATTGAGTTTAAAAAATCATGTCCATAACTTATTTACATCATACCTTTTAACATGGTGCATATTATACCAAGTAACTTTGCAGAGTAACTTAAATGTTTACACATTTGCTGAGGGGTATTAGATCCCCCCCTCTTAAGGGAAACAATGTGCTCAGTTTTTTCTAGCCCCTAGAATAGGATGGGATATGCTATACACATAAAATTCTCATCCTCCCAGGTAGCCTCTTTTCGGATAAAGTGCTTCCATTTCACTTTAACTTGGGTTATAACTTCTTTTCATAATATTATTTCTTTCCAATTGAGAAGACACAAAGGTTCAACCAAGAACTATCTGTCCAATTCGACCTACATTTAAAATCATCAAATATTTCATTAGTTATCCATCAATCATTATTTAAGAGTCATATACATTATCATTTCACACTTTATTACATGCATCATCAGTTGTCGCTTATGTACCCAACAAGTGTCATCAACATGCATCACAACCTAATAGGGGTTAACAACCTACAGTCAATGAGAGTTAGCAAAATAATTGTAAACTCATCAATAACACCAATACATCCTTATTTACTTACCCACTAACTATGCCAATATAAAAATATCCCACGATATGGTTCTACTGTAAATTTTAGACCATGGAAGTCGCAATTCCATTTTCCCTATTTATATAAAGGTAATAATATTTCAGAAACCATTTAGTATTCTTGTCTCTTTATGTTAAATTAGAACTAGTGTATTGTCATATTTGGTAGCATTATTATGCTTCCATTTTAATTCCAAATGTTACATATGCATTAGTCATACATGAGAAAAGTTTAGGATAACTTCCTTTTTCCTACCTTGTTCAAGGAAATTACATTGCTATCTATTTGTCCAAGTAACTTAGTTATGCCCATCTTGGGATGCTTTGCTATTTTTCTTTTAGTGCCAAACAAAAGTCCACTTTGCATTATTCCTTCAATTTTCTCCCCTTTGTCATCTTGTATTATCAGTTGTTGATGAAGCTTATACACAAATTTTCTTACGAGCATAGATATGGGATTCCTCCCTATTTTTCTTGTATGTGTATTGACTGTCACACACTCTTTGTGTTATTTTAGTATAGTTATTTTCTTATATATCGTTTCACAAAATGTTGTTCACTTCATTCAAAAATAAGATATTTTAATATGTTTGACCTGCAAGGCCCCGTAAATGTTAATAAACAACAATTTTATCCCAAAATGAGAATAACTAAATATCTTATTATACCATTCACACTGTTATCATACTTGTTATCATCATATCCTCCTTTTCTTTTCTGAACTTCAAGGAATATTTCATTACCTTGTCCCCATGATGGCTTGGAACCATTGATCTGACCTTTAGGCACCATCATAATTTCGTGATACAAAATAAGCCAAAATGAAACATTACTAACTACATCAATTCACCACATCCATAGTAGATGTTATCTTTGTCCTCTGTTCAAGTGGACCTAGTTCTGTACACATTATTTATCCACTAGTGGTTTAATCCAATTAGTTTTCTTTATTATTATTGTCCTTCTTATCTTTCCCGAGTAGGCCATCGAGGATAGAAGCACAAGGTAATATTAAAAGAAACCATTGTGGTTATTCAAGGGCACAACCTGGAGTAGTACACACATACATAAAATCAACAAAAAGTAACAAAAAAAATTACATCACCAAATATTATAACTGTACTTCTCCGAAATGCCTTACCCATGAGTTACTCATAACTCTTTTCTGGCGTTTACATCCATCTCTACTCTGAAATTTATTGACTAATGTGTTTGGAGTTACATGTGCACAACTATGGGTCCTTCCCCTTACATATTCCGTCAATGTTAGCTACCCTAACACATAATGTTAGTAAAGTTATCTTGACATATTAATTTAATACACATATGTTCATTCTAATCAGTCATTTGACCAAAATTCATTTGTGCCTATAAAATTCATATTGAAGTTCCTTAAGGTACATATCTGGGATAACATTGACTAGTGGCACACTACACATTCCAAGTTAGCACATCACCGAACAATAAGAATAGGTACCACTTGTGCCAATATGCTACCAACATTCTCTTTACCACAAATTTAATTTTCATAAGATTATGTGCCACCTTTTCTTTGGTTACCTTACTTGGATAAACACCAGTTTGTGATCACATTATCTCTATACCCACTATCCATTCTTGAAGTCATGTTAATAAAACAAACTCTTTCAAGTATTTAATATACACTTTTATTATTGTGTGTATCTTGTCGTCCAAAAATACATATTTCCTATGTTGTCCTTTTCCAGCGTATGCTATTTTCCAAACTTAGAAAAAGCATGAGACCAAAAACAACCAAAGTAAGATTTTTTTTCTTATAGTTTACGGTTGTATCATTTGGCTTTATTTATTATTCTATATATATATATATATATATTTATATATATATATATTATATATATATATATATATTATATATATATAATTTATTTATTTATATATTTTTATATATAGTTTGATAGATTGCTCATGGAATCTACCTTGCATCTATTCCTTCTTGTCTCATTATACCAACTCATATCAAATCTTTAGATATTAGGGTTACTATTAACAATCATCTCATTCAATCAAAACTTTCTTATATTCTTGACTTCTATCAAAGTTAACCTTTCCAATCATGAGGCGATTATAAAATAAATCAATTAGAAAATTATTCCATGAATCGATATTACAAATCTATAACAACAATCTTGTATCCCCTAGGTCCAGAAAGTATAGGAATTCCAAAGTTATCTAGATTCCTTTTCTATATTTGGGGCCATTGTATTTCCTCACTTGTTGATTCCATATTCTTGAAAATGACTCTAACCTTTCTCACTTTATACTTACTAAATCTGGTGTGAAGATGATATTTTTTTGAGTATCAACAAAACTGTTTCCAAAGTGATTCTATGTTTATTTAACGCCTTGAAGTAACTCATATTATGTCACTTTCAACTTAAAATCTTGACTATGCTACTCACTTCACTGTTCTGAGACTAATATCATTTCCACCACAAGTTATTATGACAGTTTATTATTTGTTACCTCCATTTCACTAGTTGTTTAAACAAGAAACTATTCTCAATTTCTTGACCTTCGGAAACCTCCATGCTAATGGTTTGTGCCATTTATTCAGCTGTTATCACTATTATTTTTGTAGTTCGCTCCACTAAGAGAATTTTTCAGTGGGAATGTTTATTAATTCTCTTACTAATTTTGTTTTCATCAATCATGAAATTTAGTTTACTTGTACTAGTCGGTTATTACTGTATTGTACTTATTTGTTCATTAGTTACATTATTAACATATAGGTATTTTTTATCTTTAATTTTCATCACTACCAATGTCTACTATATCATTTTCTAATGCTTGATTTTGTGGAAAGGATTCCGACCATTCCTACCAATCACCCAAAATAATTCCAATTAATTCATATTTATACAATTTTTAAACATGAGCATCCTATATTCCCATTTAACTTTAATAAAAGTTATCATTAAGTATGTCTAGACAAATTCTCGGGTATACCAATACAACATATATTTGGCTTGATGTAATACAAGGTTCTCGATCCCCTTTATTCTCTTTTCTAATTCGCTATGTATTTTATTTCACATATATTCTCTTTTTATTTATCTATTTCTATGCACATACAATGAAATTAATAATGTGAGTGTTTCACCATATTTTTATAGCCTCTTTCAATTTCCAACTTGACTCCATACACAGGTAAGGTTGCTCTTCTATTAGGATTCAAAATTCTATTTTTACTACCAAATATTTCCTTTATTCACTCTCTTAGCTAAGTTCTTGGTCAACATCCAATACATGTGCGAGGAGATAGTTTATACCAATCAAGTGATTATCTTTCTGATTGTGTTTAGTGTAACGATTAAGTATTACTTACTTTGGAGCCAACAATATCTTTAACCCATTTTTATACCTATCTCCATCCTCAACAATCTATAGTAGATCTTTATGATGATTGATTGTAGAAATCGCATATCATTTCTTTTTTGGTGGAAACTAACAAAAAGGTCTTGGAACTAGAAACAAGTAATCATCACAAAAATAATCCTAAATTTTTTAGGTTGATTTCATATGAATCATCCCTCCTTCTCTTTTAACACACGTATCTAATATTTTATAATTGTTAACAATATGGAAATTAATACTTTACTTCATTTACACACATATATGTCTTCTGTGTAGGTTTTATCCCTGTACAAAAATTACCTGAATATGAATTTCTAAACAAATAAAATAAACAATGCGAGAGCATAACACATATACACAGATATTTCCGCTGGATCCCAAAACCAAGACTACTAGCTTGATTTTTCATTATGTTCCTTTCAATATTACAATACATATTTATACATGCTAAAGCATCCAATACCATGGACTGAAAACCATCATGTCCAAAAAACATGTGTGAAAATCATGCACAAAACCATAGATGGGTCTGCCCAACCTAACATAGGGTCCAAAACCAAAATTTTCTAGGGCGCTACCCCAGACCCCATAAAGTGGGGTTAAGGGTTCCCCTCAAACCCCCTGTTAACTACTTGGAAAGAATATAACACAACCCAACATTCTGATTGTCAACATATATACTTCCCTATCCTTATAAATGATATAATTCTCTCTATTCACTCTCCCATAGTTATAGGATGTGATTTACTAATTAGCATATGTTAATACTTAAGTCATACAAAAAAAAAATTTCTCTCCTAGGCACCCAACATACCAGTTCTTGTAAGTAAGGGTACCCCAACAATAATTCAATTAGTATTTTGATAAATGAACTTACGTAATGGAATTTATTTCAATGTGCTCATCACGAGAGTCTTCACTTCTCTTTGCATTTGCTTTATAACATAAAAATTTACTTGATTTATCATTTATTGTTTATTGTCAACTCTTAATTGGTGATTTCTATCCTCAATTCTACACTATTGTAAAACAACATAGCGAATATGTACTAGGGTTCCTCACCTAACTACACCCACAACTCAATATTTGATTCATTTAAAGGTGTTGAACTGGTCTTGTAGGAAGGGTTTCCATATTTCAAATTATTCCTTTTTGTGAAACACAACACAATTTGTTATCATTTTCGATTAAATAGGAAAAATGTTGAACCCTTCGACTCACATTAAATGTTCATTATCAGCACTTAGTTTCACCATTTCTTCCCTTAACTGCTGCACTATTTCCATATACATGGAAATAGTGGTATAAGGTTCATCCCCTAAATGGACCCATATTTCTAGGTTGGATCCTTGAAATGGTATTGAAAAGGGCCATGTTGGCAGTCTGGTAGGTGTCGTAGTCATCCCACCATTGTCTCTTCTCATTTTTGTGAAATAAGAAAAAAAAATTGTCATCAATGTGGTCTCCCTATTTAAGCCATAGTGTAGTTACTTTGGCTCTAATACCACTTGTAACATACCCCAATAATTTATTATTTATTTATCCAAGTAACATGTACATTTACGAGATACTTTTATTTTACATATATTTCTTATTTCTATTTCTTCTATGTGAATATGGTGAATTATAACTGGTTTACATATCATGGTAGCCCAACCTATGTTTAATACCTAACAACTTATTTAATTAAAAATATTACAAGACTATGTCAATTTTTTTTTTTTATTCGAAAGTTACTGCTTAGAGACTTCATAGTTGGGGACTTAATACATAATAAATCTCTTAATTTTAAGATAATTTCCAGACTCTCATGAATTTGGGTAGTCACGTGCCTCCTGGTGATTTGCAAATAGTTGTGATTGTGATGGATTAGATCTATGGTCCTCATTCGCTAGGGTTTTTTGATGGTGAGATGTGGCGAAAGTGGTTAGAGAGTAACCATCCTCCCATCCTGACACTATTAGAAATGCCATTTATTCACTCTCCATTCCCAAAAATGGCTTTGCAACTTTAAGGAAATTTCAAGTTTTATTTATTGAGATCCGCTCTTATCCTCCCACAAGTAACCTTATGCCTTTATTTTACTGAAGTTGTCTTCTGCATATTTCATTTTCCTTTAGATCAATTCCTCATTTAACCTCTCCAATTTTTTTATGACTTTGAGCTCAGTGCCAACGTTATAGGAATATTTGGCCATAGCTACTAACCAAAGTCCTTCAAATATTTACAAAATTCGACTAGTTGTGAAACCCAATAGAGGTTCATTCTATAACATGTAGTTATAATTTTCCTTTTGTTTTCATTCATTTATATGGTTTTCTATTAAGTTTATAGAAATTAACCTAATATCTTGGGATGTTAGGAACATTGTTGGGAGCTGTCGATGGAAGAGACCACTATTTTAGGTAAACCCCTTTCTCGGTAAATTTTTGTGAGTTATTTCCTTCCAAATTCAACCGTTATGTGTCAGCCTAACCATTTTTCCTCTTTTTATGTCTGCTCACTACAAGTAAGGTTTTCAATTGTGGCCTTGAACAAATTGTTTGGTAGGTTAATAGCTTAATACACAGGTCCTTCATTAAAAAAATTAACCCTTACTATTCTATAGGTTCCAAAGAGTTTTTAAGCTAGGATTTCATAACTGTTTTCCCTCCATCGAGGGTTTATTTTTCATGCTTTACTTTGTTGGATTTATAGGGTTTCAAGGGTTATTACAAATACAACACACACAAACACACACACACATACCCACATATATAAAGTAGGTCAAAAATAGTTATTTCTAAAATTTTCTTTCTCTATATATAGTATGTCACAAATAATTATTTCTAAAATTTTGTTTCAGTTCTAAGTATTCATAGCGGTATAGCTCTTTGTTATTCGACACCAACTATTAAATTGATAATATATATATGGTATTTTGTACCTAATATTTTCATTGAGAAGTTTTTTACTTTGTTGACACATAAAATTACTCCCTTACATATTTTATGGGTAATCTGATCATTCACATCCTTCTGTACAATTTTTAAATACTAATAACACCAGTTCTCGAAGTCATAGTATATGTCTACCTATGGTACTCTATTTATCAATATATATATATATATATTTAATTCTTTACATGAGGAATTCCTCATAATTTTTTTTTAAAAGAAACAACGCTCAGGTAATTAGGGATTGATCCTAGGTTGCTTACGTTGTCAGATTGGCCTATGAACTAACCCAATTCTCAAACAGGTTGATGCCACAATGTCTCTGTTATTACTTTTTCATTTTTTCTTCTCAGATATGGACTCCATATATATGAACAATAGTTTCTATGTTGAAGTTTTTTCCTCAGTACTATACAACAGTTTCAGCCTTAACATTTATAATCCATACTATACTTTCTAGTTCTTGAAACATTCTTGCAATAAAAACACATTCTGTGCAATTTACTACGAAATTTTCACAATTTAAAACAATTTTTATTAGTTCCTAAAATATTAACCAACAGATTAGTAAACTTCCATAATAATTATTTGTTTTTTTCTGCTTGAATGATATATCCAGCCACAAAATCAAAGGGCATAGAATGCTCCTCCTAACCTCTGAGAATCAATACCTTTACTAACCCCCCCCCACAAAGCCAGCTTCATATCAAGAACAATTCCAGA
This sequence comes from Pinus taeda, assembly GCA_000404065.3. Lineage (NCBI taxonomy): Eukaryota > Viridiplantae > Streptophyta > Pinopsida > Pinales > Pinaceae > Pinus > Pinus taeda. The sequence continues at coordinate 108,557 of APFE030314765.1, forward strand.
TCAGGAACCTTCAAAGGTTCACCCAAGACCACTTGGTCGCAACTAGCTTCAGTCTAGGGTCTTTAATATGAGAAATTAGGCTTTAGAGTGAGTTCCACTAGCCAACCAAATCAAGAACTCTATGTATGACAATGTCCTTCCTCCCTCTGGATCATCTTTTTATAGGTTTTATCTTACAATATCTTCTCCTCAAGGTTTCCTTAGGTAACTCTTTCTCCACCCTCTTGGCTTCATTTTCCCATATCAGATGCTTTATCTCTAGGAAGAAGAGTTTGGGCAAGAAACTTCCTTTGCCCATAGCTATCTTCAACTATTATGGGGTATGAAACTCACTACAACATTACTTTCCCCATAATTTTATGGATGAATATTTAAATTCTTTTTATTAATATAATTAAAAAATTCATTTTCATAACGTGTTCACCTCAAACATTTTAACATGGTCCGTAGTATGCCAAGTAGATATTTATCGAGGGGTATTACATCTCACCCCCCCCCTTCAGTGAAACACTATCCTCGATGTTTTCTAGCCTCTAGAATATAATGGGATACGCTTTCGACATAAAATACCCATCCTTCGAGGTAGCCTCTTCCAAGCTAAAGTGTTTCCACTGCACTTTAACCTCGGTGATAATTTGATTGCGTAACATTATTTCTCTCCAATGAAGAATACACAAATGTTTGACAAGGAACTCTCCATCCGGTTCGATCTACATTAACAACCATCAAACCTATCATTAATTATCCATCAATCATTCTTTAAGACACATATAAATAGTAATTTCAAACTTTATTATAGGCACCATCAATTGTTGTTTATGTACCCAACAATGGTCATCTACATGCATCACAACCCAACAAGGGTTAGAATCCTACACTCAATAAGAGTTAGGAACATCATTTTAAACTCATGAAAAATATAAATACATCATTTTTAATTACCCAAAGACTATGCCAATCAACAAAGGTGCCACTGTGTGGTTCTATTGTAAATTTCAGACCATGGAAGTACCAATTCCATTTTCACTATTAACATAAAGGTAATAATATTTTAGAAACCATTTATTATTCTTATCTTTTTATGTTAGATTGCAAATAGTGTATTGTCATATTTCGTAGCATTTCTGTGTATCCATTTCAATCCCAAATGTTACATATTCGTTATTCATGCATGAGTAAATTTTAGGATAACTTCCTTTTTCCTACCTTGTTCCAGGTGGCTACTTAGTTATACCCTTCTTGGGATACCTTACTATTTTTCTTTTAGTGCCAACCATGAGTCCACTTTGTAGCATTCCTTCAATTTTGGCCCCTTTGTCATCCTATTTTACAGGTTATTGATGAAAGTTATACACAATTTTTCTTACAAGTACAATCATGGGATTCCTCCCTTTTGCGCTTGTATGCGTATTGACTGTCTCACACTCTCTATGTTATTCTAGTGTAGTTCTTTTATTATATATAGGTTCACATCATGATGTTCAATTCATTCAATAAAGGTCAATTTAACACATTTGACCTGTAGGCTCTTGTAAATGTTAATAAACAACAATTTTATCCCAACATGAGAATAATTAAATATCTTACTACACCATTCACAAAATAATCACCCTTGTTATCATAATATCCTTTTGTTTTTATTTTTTCAAATAATATTTCCTTAACTTGTCCACATGATGGATTGCAATGAGTGACCTTCCCTCTATGCACCATCATAGTTTCATGATATCAAATAAGCCACAACCAAACATTAACAATTACTTTAATTCATCACCTTCAAGATAAATATTATCTTTGTCCTTTGTTCAAGTGGAATTGGTTTTGTCCACATTAGTTATCCATTAGTTGTTTGATTCAGTTGGTTTTCTTTATCTTATTATTTTCCTTTTGATATTTCCCTAGTAGGCCATCGAGGCTAGAAACACAAGGTAATATTAAAAGAAATCATTTTGACTATTCAAGGGCACAACCTAGAGTAATATGAGCATACTTAAAATCAACAAAAGATAATAATAAAAATTACATCACCAAATCTTACAACTGTACTTCTTTGACATGCCTTACCCAGAAGTTTCTCACAACTCTCTTCTTGGGTTTACATCGCTTTATACTCTGCAAATCATTTATTAAGGTGGCTAGAGTTACATGAGCTCAACGATGGGGTCCTTACCCTTTCATCTTTCACGCTTTTCATCTGCCTCAATGCATAATATTAGTGTAATTATCTTGAAATATTGATTTTATACACATGTTCATTTTAATCAATCATTTGAGAAAACTTCATTTGTGCCTATAAAGTCATAATGAAGTTCCTTGAGGTATTGTTGTAGCTGCTATAATAACACCCAAATTTTGTGCATATTCAAAATTTCGAGTCCCTTACTACTCGCCTCGGGCCATTAGTGTTATGATAAAGTTTTAGATTCAACAATATCTCTATGGATCATGTCAATCAAACCCTATGAATCCACATTCTCATGTGATGCATATTGAATTCATTTATCTTGTCTCATCACATATATGGATCTTGTGATTTCATTAGGGTTTTAAGGGATTTTTTTCATTACGAGTATTATGCATCCCACAATCCTTTTTTCTTCTACAACATGCATTGGAATAGGGTAGGGACATTTTTACTAGTGGCCATGACATCATTCCAGTGACATTAAGGTTTACAAAACCATTATCTTCCCCATGCATCCTTGAAACCTTAGGTTGTTAGAATGAAAGTATTCTTCATGTTTTAACCTCACCCATATGCCTCCACGTGTGCACTCTCATTGATATCATACTACACTTGCATTGCATCATTACAAGAACTCCTTGGAAATATCAGCATTACCTTGGCCAGTAAGTTAATGCATGTGTTCAAAACTAAACAAGCTTGTATAAGTCAACCAAAGGCTAGAAAATAACATATTACAATTTCAAACAGAACATTAAGCACTTATGCACACTTTTATTATTATTATTATTATTATTATTATTATATTATATATATATATATATATATATATATATATATAAATATATATATATATATATATAATCATCTAATTAACACATGTTATTATCATTGTGATATGTAGGGAAAGTAAGGAAATGAATTTATAATTTTCTTCAAGGCACAAGCAAGAGGACCTATTCCCATATGAGCTAAAGTTGTGTTTAACAAAAATCTTTTTAATAATGTATACCAATGGCAACACTTGAGGACCTCAAACCAACCTGGGTGCAAAATGCATTTATTTAAATATATGCCTAAACAAATATTAAAGAAGTTTGACCACTTTTAAAAGATTACCTTCTAGATTGGTTGGACAATGGAGCCTCAAAATGGAAGTCACATTTTCGAGGTTGTTGATGAGAATAGCTCACTGAGTATGAATATTGCATGGAATTCAAAGAAATACAAATCAAATCTACCAGACTATAGTACTGGACAACTACTACAACTAGACTCCACCCACTAATGGTGTTAGCAACATTGATGACTTTAGGAAGCTTAAGAAGGAGGAAGTGTGACCAACACATCACTTGGGACCATTAAAAAGTCGATGGATTTATGACTATGCCAGCACACAGGGAACATGAATACATCAACATACACATCAAAAAAGGCATTGAAAACTGATGAGGTGATAACCCCAAGGGTGTGATGAGCCAAATGACAAATTCACATCACAAGGGTCATGACACTGCAAATAAATCATTGCATTAGGATAATATTATGTAGTAAAAATGTTGATCAATAAGATATAAAACAATGCTACAATTCCTTCAACCAAAATGGTTCATGCCCTGGGTGAACACATCATTATTATCGATCGATCTCCATCAGTTTTGGCTTGTGGAATATAGATAAATAATTGTTCAACAATGTTAGCATATGAAATTCACAACATGCAACAAAGATTTGATGGAAGCAATGTAGAAAGCATCAGGGAAATGATGTGCTAAAAGTACTAAAAGCATGTTTTAAACTCGTTAAAATAATTTATCCTCAACAATATTATGTGTATGCAACGTCTCGAAGGCCAAATTGAAAGTATAGTTGTGAGAGAATTAAGTACCATTATAAAATCACATATACATCCCATAACACTAGGTTCCTTGTGAGTGAAAAAGAATGTCGGGCTTAGTCAAATTTTCATTTGCAAATTTCTTAGTTATTATTGTGGCAATGATGAGCACACCGATAAATGAAGAGGTTAAGGGAGCTACCCCAATCCAACAATGAATAAATACATGCCTTAATCAAAATTACACATATGCTCGTAATATTTATCGGTGCAGTAGATTAAGTCTCATGATGCATATGCAATCCAGGAAAATATCCAAGCCGAAATGGCATGGTCGCTACTGATTTGAGGTTCTCAGGTCCCATATGAGGGCTTCAGCATATAAACAAATATATGACCCTACCTGCGTTGCAAGCTTGTGACCCCTCCACTAGCGATAAATTAGCACCTAGAATCCCATCTAAAATCTAAAAGTGTGATCTCATCTATAATGTGACTGTGCGGACTTTCCTAAGGTTGTTGAGTCACATAATCACACTTGGAAAAGTAGATGACCAGTGCGACCCACCCTCTTTTGCAATTATGTGACCTCTCATTACATGGTTGTGGATTTTAATACTGAAGTGGGTCACATGATTTCGATATAAAAGGGAGACTTCCTTCATAACTATGTGAGTTTATACATGAATACACTTCAGCATCTCATAGAGTTGACCGATGTTAAACACAATTTTGTCAAAACTCATGATGAAAAGCTATAGGCATTGGGTAAGTTCTAGTACTCTCTCAAGTGAATAAGCATGAGAACACATAAATATATATTCTGTATAGGATGAGCGATGGTGAATATTTCAGGCCATGTCACGAAAAGATCATGAGGTTGTGCTGGAAGGGACCTATTGAATGGTCTCAACACATCACAAGCGTACCAGAGTGAACTTCAAGTTCCCTTACGAAGCACATCGTGATAGTGTTCATGGCTATTTTAAATATCAATCATCAGAGAAAATTTTAAGGATGGAAGTTTATCTTAAAGTTTAGAAACCTTGGCGAATCTTACTAGTGCCTAATATGCAAATTGTAAATTTTTTAGTGATATTTTCATAGAAATATTTAGATTTCCAATGACCTTATATTAGCCGATATAATATTTAGTTATTTTTAAGGTAAAATAATGGTGTACTATAAATTTTGGTGAATCATTTTAGAAAAAAATGGAAATTGGGGAATCATTTTTTTTTTAAACATGGAAAATTAGCCCACCTATGAATATTAGCCCTTAAATTTTTCCTTCTGAATCATATTGACAAAGTCTTTCCCCTCAACATACCGCTCTCTCTTAATGCCAAAAATATTAAACACAATAAACGTGATATTTAGTTTGTACTCCAGGCACTTGATGGGGCTAAAATAATGTGAATATACGATGGAATTAACAATGTATTATGGGAATATAATTTGATGAGAAGGGGTGACCTGATGATGTCTCTACTAATTGTGCCACCAACGACATGGATTCATAATGCCAAAATTAACGTTTCCTAAAGATTGTGCATCCAAAGAGACATGAAATGTGGTCGGATGAATGCAAGTCAATAAGATTCATTTCAAAATATTATGTGTATTATGTGTAGCCAAGAATCATGCCACTAACTAGTATGGGCCACTTCCACTATAACTAAATTGCATTGAACAAGGATATTGAGTTTGGCACATAAACATCGTGACGAAATGGTGTTGAAAGGTAGTGATGGGAGAAAGGGGGTGCAAGTTATATTGACACATATATGAGGCAGTTGCATCAGATCACACATTACCATATGTACAACGTTGAGGGTACAAGACAATGAGGCCATCATAAAGCTATGTTGAAATAACAACATGGCCAAACAAAGTGTTACGAAAATTAGAATCACAAAGAATACACATAAAGTTGTGATAGAGCATGCTAATCCACTAGTAGAGACTGAAAAATTAGTGACTAGGTGACTAAAAACCTTAGTCACTGTAGATTTTCCAAGTGATATACTACCAAAAACGAGCAATTTTAAGTGACAAATTAAAAGTGACTAACATAAACGACTAATTTAGTCTTGAGTTAAAATACACAACTAGGTAATAAATAGTATTACTAAAAATGACTAATGTGAATGAATAATTTAGTCCAGGAACAAAAATACAACTACCTAATAACTACTACAATAATACAAATTAGTCGTTTATGTTAGTCATTTTAATTATGTCACCTCAACAATCTAAAATTACAAGTGAATATATATCATTTGCACACAATTTTTTTCCCACTGGCATAAATATATATTTTTTTTCTTGTTAAAGACTAATTCTATTAAGAAAATGTATAGTACAGTAAGAAGTTACAGCCAAGAGAAACAAGAACAAAGGCAGCCGGAAAGGATAGGCAATCCACCTCGGCTCCTAGAAGCGAAGAGAAGAGAGAAGAACACAGCAGGAAGTAACTAGAAGAACCGGAGAACAAAAACAAAGCATATGATTCTACCCAACATGGGAGGGATCAGCTATGTGGAATTTTTTCCCTTTCTTTTTACTAACATTGACCCATTCAGGAGGGCACTGCTGAACTGGCGTGATTTTCAAACTGAGCTGGGTTGAATGAGAGATTTCCTTATCTGAATCCGAGGTGGAGGATTCATGATTCCTTTTCTGAGAGATTGGCTGGACAGATAAATCCTCAGGGTCAGCCGAGGGCGGATCCTGCGCTGTCTTGGTCTCCATTTCTTCCTCATTCTCCTCCTCTTCATCCGAGCTGAAATCAAAATCATCCATGGGGGAGGGTCATGAGGCTTCCAGCTTTTGGATTTCTGCTTAGGAATGGCTTTCTTTTTTTGGGCAGGCTTCGAGGGACAAGAGCTCTGAAGGTGCCCTGTGAGATGGCAGCTGCAGAAGTGAAAGGCTGTATTCTCGTAATCTAAGTTCTGAGTCCAATGAAAGTCTCCAATTTTGAGATTGATCTTGTCTGGAAGTCCTTTGCTGATGTCTATTTCTGCACATATTCTGGCAAAGGTGTATAGGCCTTTTTCCCCTCTAGAAATGTCTGTGTCTAGGAAGCTGCCTAGAGAGTTGCCGATCCCTTGGAATACAGCAAAGTGCTAAAGATGAGCTGGGAGATTAGGAAGTCTGACCCAGATTGGGAGCTTGGTGATGATTTTCGTAGATGGATCGAAGTTTGGGAACCAGGGGGTGAGGAATAAACCTGCTAAGCCCCAAAACCAAGGCCCTGCTTTTAGAGCTTTTTGGTAGTCCTCCTCAAAAGCAAACACCATAATGAAAAAGCCCTTTGAGCATAACAAAACCTTGCAATTGTTGGTCCAGTTAGAGTGGATCCACTGGTAAAGGTCTGCTGTCCGTGGCCACAACCCATTAAACCTGCAAATAATGCCATGCTTTGCAAACTGTTGGGTTTTCTCATCCAGTGTTGGATGCACTATTTCAATGGAGGGAGTCTCCTCAAGTTTGTCCACCAGAAAAGGTTTGGGAGCCTGAACTGGTGGAACTGTCTTTTCCTGCCTTGGTGTATGGACAACATCCTTGTATGAGAATGCCTTGGCTGAGGATGACTGTCCTACCGCTCCCCCTCTCAAACGAAGGGTAAGGATAATGGAGGCATTTCTTTTAATGCTATAGAAAGAAAGGGGGTAGAGATCCTCTAGTTGTTTACCTTCATTGAGAAGTCGTTGAGCTGCAGAGGGAATTCCCAGCTTAAGTTCCAGCGCATGCGTGAGGTCCCTCACGAGATCCTGAGAGCCTACCCAATGTAGCAGAGTTTTTCCTGAGAGGAGCTTGATCTGGATCTGAAACGAGGCATTCCAAGACGTTACATCTCGCTCAGGCATTTCGTCAAACAGTTCGGGCGCTAAGTCCAAACGTCTGAATTCTGCAAAGCCCACCTTCATAGTATTCCAGGAGAATACATTTCATGCAGTCATTTCTTGAAACACATCGTGTGCATCTTCGCTCCTCACAGGAATGGTGGCCAGAAACTTCTTTGACCATCCTTCAGGCGCTGGAATCTCCACGATATTTGCATCAGCAGAGGCCTGTTCCGCTTCAGCCGAGGCGGAGCTCGAAACCTGGACCTCTTCCGCTGTGCTCGCCATGTTTTCCTGATGGGCCACACGAACCTGAGATTTGCGGCTAGGCAATGCAGCTAGATCCATCACAAACAGAGGCCTGGGCAGCGATGCCCAGGGCTTGGGAACCCTCGAGTGAGCATTCTCGAGCACGATGCTATCAGATTTTAAGCTTTCGATGTGTTTGAAGAGATTATTACACACAAACAGAGAGGCCTCCGGTCCGCCATGGCCATCGTAAACACTGATGAAAGTGCCGAAGGGAGAAATCATAACCGGGCTTTGGTCCTCCATCAGTCTCCGCCTCTCTCAAGAAATATTCCCACTGGCATAAATATAGTTTAACAATAATTTATTTGCATCTTGACATATCTCTTCATGATGTAATTGGAAAACCAATCATATTCCTCTAATTTTATTAATATCATGTTGACACTTAACACGTTTACAATGAACTCTCCTAGTTTCATATACAAAATTAGAGTTCCATTACTTTAAGCTCATTCATTGTATATCTATGTTTATGTTCTAATTAAAGGCATAAGTAACAGGTAGTGTCCTAATTAAGTCCACCTTGTCCCGTCTTGTTCACCCAACTCATACCTCTACATACAACACCAAACTAGTTACAATAAACTATCTCTATCAAACTCATAATTGATAGTAGAATAATAAAAATATTAATTATTACTATAAACTATCTCTATGAAACTCATAATTGAAAATGAGAAATAGAAAAAGATATTTATATTTATCATAGTTTTTATAGTTTATAATTTTTTAAAATAAAATTCAATTCATTAAAATATAATATGATATTTTATATAAAATTCGATAAATAAAAAAGAAAATCTACTATTACTTTTAATATATTCTCTGAAATATAAAATAATCAATTGGACTTGCATTATCTCCTAAAACTCGCAAATAATAATGAGAAATGATTGTTCTTAGTGTTGGTTTGACAACTGAGTTTTGATATATTTTCCCACTATTGAAAAAATATAAATTAATCAATTTAAACTCTATTTAAATTTTACTAAAATTAAATCTTAGAAGGAGGAATTGAAGATGGAAATCAATTTGTAAGATTATATGTTTCAAAATAAATAAATGAAAATTTACACCAACATTATTGTTAATGCATTAGTGTTTTCTTACACCATTTCAATTTTAATGACAACATAAATTTTTTAGGGAAAATATAATTCTTCCAAGCATCTGAAATTTCAGTGAAATTTGGCCACATCATGGAAAGTGAAAAAAATCCATTTTAGTTTTGGACTTCTGCTTGGACGATGCTTCTTTTTGAATGAAATTTTCCTTTTTCCCCAAAACCAAATAGATCAGTCTTTCATGGTATGGAGCAACTTCAATCTATGATTCAGTCTAAGTCTTTTGAAAGGAGTGACATTCATTAATATATTAAGAATCATGGTGCTGCCTACAAGAGGCAAGAAATCAACACCAACATCAATATCAGCTAGGGTGGCCCGGGTCAGATGGTGTTTGTGGTTTTGTGAATGACCATCTTCTAGTCCTTCGCCAAGCATATGTTCTCTTCAAAGAATATCATTGATCTGACGCTTCAGATGTCAAGTCTATTTTTTAAGGGAAAAAGCCTTGTAAGTACATCATAAACCTTGACCATGTTAGCATTTGATTCTTCATTTATATTATTTATGCCCTCTATATTTTTAATCATATATAACTGCAGGAGTTTTGAAACGTGGTTAAATTCATCAAGTGTCATACACTTTAACAATATTCCAGGGAAAGTAAGAAATAAAAATATTACGAGGTTTCCTTTGGGTTCAAGGTTAATATGATATTTTATTGCTACATTTCTCCTTTGATTGATTAGTGACACATGGGAGGAATTTCACATGAACAAAGAGATTTTTGAACTTTCTCTTCTTCAAATCATTGATTAACAGTGTGCTTACCTATACACCATTAGATCATCACTATGTTTAGGGCTCATGGAAGACACTTTGTGTTTATGGATGTCTTCCAATACATGTTTTGGATGCAAATGATACCTGTGTTTTCCTCTCATCCTATGTGATGGTCACAATGTCTAGTTAATTTATTGGTAGCTATGAACCCCCAAATCCACTTTAACATGGAGGGACAATTTTTGAACCATGTATCCCCTTAGAATTAGAAATTCCACTATCCATACACCATCCATACACTAGAGTTGTCAACATGTGGGAACACAACTAAATACCAACAAAACTAAAGTCATGATTGTTTCTTTAAAAGGAAAGAGACAACAGGTTAATTTCAATTTTGAGGGAAACTCCTTGGATGTTGTAGATGAGTACAAGTATATAGGAATTGATTTCCACTATAGGCTCAATTGAGAGACATGTAGATAAAAAAGAATCCAATTAAGGTGGAAAGGTTGATACCTTCTTCAGAACATATGTAGAAAATAAGAACTATGGGAGTGGAAGACTAAGAAAAACCTCCTTGGTTTATTAGTGATGCTAGTTATCCTCTATGGATGTTTAATATGGGGGAGAAACATGCTAAGACACAAATGATGACCAATAGAAATAATTCAAAAGCTTCTAATTACAAGTAGCCCCAAAATCAAATCAATGGTCCCATGTGATATCCTTTTAAAGCTAAGGTTGGTATGTTTCCAATTGAGCTCCAATGATCATTCATTTGCTAAGTTACCTGAAGAAGGTTGAAAATATGGATAAGCACCGATGACCAAAATTGGTTGTTGAAGAAGAACTAAATTGTAAAAATAATACATGGTTGAAGAAAAATAGAAAGTGGTTAGGAAAATGGGACATAAATCTACATGATTGTCCTCACGCTAAGGAGGAGATAAAAAAAGAGGGTCTTAGAAAAATTGAGAAATGTCATATGGAAAAAACAAGTAGGCAAAAAAAAATCATGTTATATCAAATAATTTAACCCTGCATGGAAACATCATGATAAAGAGTATTTGAGTTCCTCAATCAAGAGAAAATCTAAAATTTAATTTCATGGCTCAGGACTAGCTCCCAACATATAAGATGTGAAACTAGTAGATGGGTAGTCCATAAAGAAGATTAGGAAGAAAAAACTTGCATTTTTTGTAGTGGACACAAATGGGGGTAGAAGCATAATGGAATTTTATCAAAGAATGTGCTACGTATGAATTTATTCATCGTCAATTTGATAACAATGTAAAAATGAACAGTCTTAGTGAGCTCTTTGAGGAGGCAAGACTTCACAAAACAACGAATTTCTTACTCAAGATCGATAATAGCAAAATCAACATGGAAAATAATTTGAATATGGATTATGTTGTTAGTAAGTGGTCCCTTAGACCGTGGGGTCTCATGGATTTCAATAAAAATAATTCATTCATTCATTCATAGGGCAAAGTTTTGTAGTAAATCCTTTTGTAAGGAAATGAGATTGCTAGTATTTTTCTTACCCTCCCTTTTTTATTTCAAAAAAATGGTTTTCAAATATGAAAGCCAACAATCAACTTCCCAAATCGATGGAAGAGGAGGGCTCCATAATTGCGGTTTTTCCTCTATGTTCTAAGCCTTAGTTCCAATGGGCAACAACCAATCGCCCAAATCGATGAAAAATAGGGGGTGGGGGGGCATGTATGAAAGAGGAGGGAGGGGAGTGGATTTCTATTGTAGTTCCTTGGAGTGCTACCTCATTGAAGTGGTTTCCATCTTGATGACCTATGGCCCCACCTCCACATTCCTTACACACACCACAACCATTCTCCACGTAGCCTCCTCCATGGTCTCTTGGCTCAGACTCAGCTACTCTTTGTGGCACTTGACAATGACATCCTAGCCTCTTTCACATTCTAGTTGTTCCCTTTGAGGAAGTGGTGCCCATCCTGAACTCCTAGTTTTGGATTTCGCTAGAATAGAACTGGTTTCAAGTGCAAGCACAAAACCAAATACTTTAGGGATCCATGACAATTTGAATTCAGAGAAAGGGAAAAATGCAAATTCTATAGAATAATTTAACCTACAAAACCCAATGAATATATTATCTTCATGTGCACAAAAGCATATGAATGCATAAATCGATGAGGGAAACTCTGAAGGAAGAGAAATAATGGCACTTAATGTTTAACAACCTAGGAGGCCCTATGGATTCTCTTCTCTTATTTATTACCATCATCCTTTCTCACCAAATGGGATGTATCCATCCTCAATATCTCCCATTGCTCATCATAGTTCACCTACAAGGATAGTGAGTAGAGACACAGAGAGGATTGTGGGTTTCCCATTTGATCATCCAGTTGAATGTAATGTCAAAAATAATTTTCAATATATTTCTTCAACCATGTTATACAACACACATATAGTTGAATATATAAGTTTACCCACATTATAAAGAAAAAAAAATTTATCAATATTGAGGTGTATCATCATCTTTATTCTATTTGGATAAAATGTAAATTTAGAAAAGAAATACAAAAAAGTACACGAGTTTCTAGAACTATAGCAAATTCTTCATTGTTATGTCATTTTCTTTATTGTTATGTCATTTTCTTTATTTTTATGTTATTTTCTTTTTATTTTCTTTTCGATTGAAAATAGGTTGTGGCTATTTTTTATGATTTGGCCAATTTTAGTTCCATTGTGGTACCATTTTTTATGAATTAAACTTAATATAATTTCCTAAGGGATTGCTATGAAAAATTGAAAGTTGATGGATTAACTGCTAATTTAACTTATCATAATATATCTACCAGAGGGAATATGCCAAAAGTGCCACGTAAGGAAACAAATATTTTTATATATAAATGAAATTCATAAGACCCAACTTCCTTGCAATATCCACTAAACACAAAACTAAGCCTTTTGCAACTTTTATTAGAAGCAATTAAGCACATTCAAATGTTTTTTGTGTACACAACTAACCCTTATTATGCTAATTGCATTTATTTTTATGACAATTGAGGAAATATACCATGGTACACTTAATGGGAATTAATTCCATTTAGATATGAAAAAATAGATTATTTATCTAAAATGGAATACCATTTGAGTTTACTTCTTTTATTATTATCATTTTAAAGTGTAATTGTCATTAGAGAGTGCCTTGTTATATTTTTCTAGTAATAATGTCCAAACATAACTACCATTATTGGGGACTTATTTCATGTACTATATCGTGGTTCACATTGTGGTTGTCATGATTTTGTGAGCTCCAACCTATTTTTTTATACTTTGTGAATGATTCAGGATATGTGGCTCTACCTCTCTGAGAATGAGAGGTTCTATGATTTTAGCAATGAAACAACACTTGTCTAGCAAGAAACCAATGTACCTTGTGTAGTTTGGGGCCTAAACAATGTTCAAAAGCATAGAATAGTTTACCATCCTTTAGAGGCATTTGGGATGATTCATTGTAAACTCTAGTTTTGGTATATATAACTATTTTTCCTTTAATAATTGTTTTTCTTTTTTTTTGTACATAAGAAGCAGTTATATTGTATTTTCAAGTTCAATGGATTATATAGTACTGAAGAGCACAGTTGGTACAAATGGAGGCCTAACCAATGATAGAATATTTCCTTCCTAAAATGTCTGTAGTATCTAATATTTTTCTCCCTACCACTCTTTGAGATATAAAAATTTACAAAAATTATGTAAAAACACCCCTTGAAGGAGCTTCCAAAGGGACTACTCTTCGATTGACTTTTGAGACCCTAAAAAAAAGATACAGATGACAAGCCCATTGGGCAAAAAAAAAAAAAGAGACTTAAAGACCACTTTGTAAACTTAGCTAGCTGGACCAATCCTCGTCAATTGTGAAGGGATTATTTGGAGTTACCGCTCGTAGGAGCCCCATCGGTTGTTGACTGGCTGGAAGACCTACCACTGAGCTGCCTTTTGATGCTAGGAACTGTTAAATACCCATCTAGATTCTTTACCACCCTGTTCTTGAGAATCTCATAATGTGGCGAATCCTTGATAACAAATATTTTGTGATGAAGCATTTCAACGTAGACAGTAAACTTGTCATTAAACATGTGCACCTTCTCCTCCAAAGTTTGTATGGGCTAGATGTTCTATTTCATTGCCAAACCCAGTATAGTATTCATGTTCCAGATGAGTTTAATGGCTTGACTGTAAAGGTTCTCTCGAGCTATCTGTTGGAAATAATACTGAGAGGGGGGATGAATCAGTATTCTCAAATTCTTTTCAATATGCCTTCCTTAATTTAATCTTTAGATATTGATCATTAACTTGTATATCAGTACCATATAATAATGAGCATGAAACAAGAAAAATAGATAGTCACACTAAAGAACACCAGATATAAGGTGGAAACCCAATGTGGGTGAAAACCACCTGCTGCAATATGTCTCTATCTTATTTCAATTAGAAACTTCTTTTACAATGATTTTGTACTGGTGCAGTCATTTACCAGTACGCAGGCTGCAACCTGCAGAGAGCTACCACTCTCTCTTGTTTTCCAGTCTCTCCTGGAAGGGAGCTAAAACCCCCTTAGCTCTTTTACTTCTTTAAGGACCACGTTTCATAAATTTTCAGACTGGATCCATGAACATAAAATAATCATCAAGTACATGTAAATCACCCAATCTCCTTATACAATGCACCAATGAATCACCCAATTCTTCATAATGTTGTAAACATAAAAGTAATACCAGAAATCTAAACCCATAATTCTGTTGTAATAGATAAAAGATAGTCAACAAAAGTTTCAAGATAAGTCCGCAACTTCGCCAACAGGGGCCTGTGTATATCTGCTGCTCCTCTGAGTCTGAGCTGCGCATATCCGCAATGGTCGTTCTTCTGCTCTGCGTACTTTTCTTCAGATTTGCACCTTTACTTTCTAACTTACAGCGTACATCCGCACTGTGCCTTCTGCTTTCCTGCGTACCCCGCACTTCACCTTTTTCTGTGCTGCGTGCTCCCCGCACTGTGCCTTCTCCTTTGCTGCGTACCCCGCACTGCACCTTTGGCTGCGCTACGTACCCCCGCACTAAGCCTTTTATTGCGCTGCGTACCCCCGCACTGCGCCTTCAGATCACCTGCGGACTTCTGATTAGGGCCAAATTTACAGTCCTTCAATGTGCCATAGTCAGTCAGATCCACAGATCTATTCATGTGCTCGAGAGATCACGACATGTCAATAAATTCACCTTAAGTTATCTCCTTGATTTAGATCTAGCTTTTAAAACTAAAACACCCAAAATTTCAGATCTTAAGATATTCAAATTTCACTAGTGTGTGGCCAAGAGATCTCATTTCCTTTTTATAGGCAAGCCTTTCTCAATATCATGATCCAAAACCATAATAACACAATACCATGAACCCAATACTTGGGATCAATACTTTTGGATGCAATACCACGAACCAAAACCATTTGATCAAAAATTGTCGGACTAATACCATGAACCATTCATGAAGATTCCCACGTGCATGCGCTTTTATGCATTGGAGAGCGTGAAACTGGGATCCGCACCTTCTAAACATATCACCTGCAAGCATGTACGGATTCCTTGGTCGGTGTACCTGCGGGTCCACAACTTCTTCTAGGATTACCTGTGGGTATCTTAATTTCCATGATTTTGAGTGCCTGAACTAAGATCTGCCACAAGAGTGAGTTGCCATCAAGTACAACACCTGTACCATAGAGCCAGACCAGAATCATAATGCCAACAATCTCCCCCTTTGGACTTGATGGCAACCTCAAGATCCTCAATGTCATTCTCCCCATTTGACATCAAGGGCAAAGGGTTATGCTCCCCCTGAAAACATGCTTAAGTCTTTGCTCTGCTGATAATGCTCCCCCTAACCAGATCCATAATCCACCATAATCCACCATAAATTTCTTCAAGAAGAACCATAATCCACCATAAATTTCTTCAAGAAGAACCATAATCGACCATGACCATGAAAGAGATATAGACATATTGCAGCCATGTTCAGATCAACATCCATGTTCTCCTTCTGTGCTACCATAATGCCAACAATGCATTATATGTGCCCCCCCTGAACCTATGCCACCAATCCATAAACCAACATGTATGCGTATACCACATATAGACCTCGCGTACAACCAATAGATGAGATTCAACAACAGGATGATGCATCAACTACCCCAACTTTTGCCTGGGGTATTCAAAGGTCTCCCTGGGAAATGGTTTGGTGAGAATATCAACAACTTGTTCCTTAGAAGGAACATACTCCAACTTGACCTTTTGTTCAATCACTTGTTCCCTAAGAAAGTGATACTTGATTGGTATGTGCTTGGTCTTTGAATGCATGACTGGGTTCTTTGAAATTTTGATTGCACTTGTATTATCACATAAGATGGAGATAGGTGGTGTACAAGTGATTAGAAAGTCCTGCAAGGTCTGCATCATCCAAAGGAGTTGAGTGCAGCAAGATGTAGCAGCCACATATTTCTCTTCAGCTGTAGATAATGCAATCGAACTCTGTTTCTTGCTAAACCAAGATACTAATCTGCAACCCATAACGAATGCACCACCACTTGTGCTCTTCCTGTCATCCACGCTTCCGGCCCAATCTGCATTTGTATAAGCATGAAGTGTGAGATCTGTATCGCTAGGATACCATAAGCCATAGTTTTGAGTTCTTCAAAGGTATTTAAAGATTCTCCTTACTACCTGAAGATGAGTTTCCTTTGGATTCGCCTGAAATCTTCCAACTATTCCCACTGCATGCATGATGTCTGGTCAAGTACCTGTCAAATAAAGTAGACTTCCAATCATAGACCTGTAGGTTGGTTGATGCACTACTGCTGATTCATCATTTGCACTGAGGCTGCATCCTGTGACCATGGGGTACATACTAGTTTGCATCTTCCATGCCATATTTCTGAAATCTGCTTTGAGATACTTGTTTGAGACAAGAAGATCCGCCTTCATTTGTTGGATTTTCAATCCAAGAAGTATGTCAATTCTCCAAGCAAGACATTTCGAAATTCTTTCTGCATCACTAAGGAAAAAGATTGACTAATAGCTTCTTCATTGCTGCCAAAGATAATATCATCTACATACACAACAAGTATTAGCAATTTGTCATTTTCAACTTTTATATAAAGATTACTATCTGTTGATCCTTTTGAAAAACCTTGTTCATGAAGATATCTGTCCGAACGATAGTACCAAGCCCTTGGAGCCTCTTTAAGACCATAGAGAGCCTTTTTTAGTCTGCATACAAGATTTGGATCATTCCCAAGGATGAAACCATCTGGTTGCTCAATGTACACTTCCTCTTCTAAGTCCCCATTCAAAAAGGCTGATTTCACATCCATTTGAAAAACTTTGAACTTTTGAAAGCTTGAGAGAGAAAGGAACATTCGGATGGCCTCAAGTCTGGAAACAGGAGCAAAAGTTTCTTCAAAGTCTATTCCTTCTTGTTGAGCATACCTTTTACAAACAAGTCTGCCCTTGTTTCTAATAACATCCCCATTTTCATTCAACTTGTTCTTGAAGATCCATTTTGTCCCTATGACATTCTTATCTTTTGGTCTATGAACCAACTCCCAAGTGTTGTTCTTTTCAACCCGCTCAAGTTCTTCATCCATTGCCTTGATCCAGCATTCATCTTTGCATGCCTCTTTTACATTTTGTGGCTTAGTGGAGGAGAGCAATGCCAAATAGCTTGAGGCTTCTGCAATTGTTCTTCTAGTTTGTACACCTGCTTCTTTCTGCCCCAAAATATGAGATTTTGGATGATTCTTCTAAACATACCTAGATGGAGTTCTTTCTTCTATCCTTATCTGTTCCTCTGGTGCCTCTTCAGGTTATTCTTCATCATCTGTCTGATTTGGAGAGTAGTCTTCATCTTCTTCGATATCTTCATGATTTACTTGCCTAGGGATGTATCCTTTTTCATCAACCACTACATCAATGCTTCCGACAATTCTTCCAAGTCTTTTATTATAACACTTATATGCTTTGCTGTAGGGAGAATAACCAAGGAGAATGCCTTCATTTGCTCTGGGTTCAAGTTTTCCAAGCTGTTCATCAGTATTCTTAATATAGCATTTGCTCCCAAAAATTTTGAAATTCTTTAGCGAAGGAGTCTCACCATACCAGAGCTCATGCAGAGTTTGAGTGTTATTCACTCAGACATTTGTTTTGTTGAGAATAACAACCACATCATATGCACCTTCACCCAAGAAGGTTGCGGGAGTTCCAGACTCATCAAGCATAGCACGAGCCATTTGTTGGACTATTCTGTTCATCCTTTCCACTTCTCCATTTTGCTGAGGAGTCCTAGCTGTAGAGAATTCCCTTCTTATTCCATTTTCTTCACAGAAATCGAAAAATTCATTTGAGGTAAACTCCCCACCTCTGTCGGACCTAAGGCACTTGATTTTGTAATCTGATTCATTTTCAACCAAGGCTTTGAAGGATTGGAATTTTTCAAATGCTTCGTCCTTATGCTTCATAAGTCCTAACCAAACCATCCTGGAGAAGTTGTCAATGAATAAAATAAAGTATTCTTCTCCTTGAGGTGACTTTTTCCTAAATGGACCACATACATCTGTATGGACTAGCTCAAGAGGCCTGCTGGCAGATCCTTCCTTCTCAAGGAAGTTAGTTCTAGTTTGCTTCCCAAACTGACATGATTTTCATATGGTGTTGTCTGGAATTTTGATGTTTGGAAGACCACGAACTGCCTGGTACTTGCATGATTTCCTTATTTGTGAAAATCTTAGATGCCCCAACCTTCGGTGCCATAACCAGTGTTCATCATTTTTTCTCAAATAACATTGATGTTCTCCTTCTTCAAATATGTATAGATTATTTGGAGTTCTTCATCCTTTGAGTATTGTTCTTCCTATATCAAGATCACGAACACTACACCCATATGATCGAAATATTACATCGGTTCCATTATCGCACATCTGACTGACACAGATTATGCTTCAAGCCATCAACGTACAAAACATTTCCAGCTTTTACCTTTTCTTTCAACCAAGCAATGCCTTTTCCTTTTATGGCTGCAGGGGTATCATTTCCAAAAGAAACTTCCTTTCCCTTTTCTAAAGCAGTATATGATTCAAGTTTTTCCTTATCACCTAACATATGCTTCGAACATCTGCTGTCGATGTACCATTGATTTTCCTGTCCTTCTGCATATAAAGCTATCCCACATCTTTCTGGTTGCGGTTCCTTCATTCTCCATGTTATGGCACTTGAGGTTTGTTCCTTCTGAGTTGTCTTCCAAAACCTGATTCTGCATTCAGAATTTTCATGACCAAAATTATTACAAATAGAACATTCAATTTCACTCTCAAGGGCGGAAAAGTTGTTATAGGTCCTCTTCGTGATTGCAGGCATACCTCTTTGTTTTTGAGCCTCTCTAGTCATGATTGTCTTATAGGCAACACATTGAGCTGCTTTGTGACCAAAGTTATGGCAAGAGAAACATTGGCCATTGAATAAATTCCTGCGACTATCATCCAACCGACTGTAGTTTCTACTGACATCCATTATTGAAGAAAATTGGGAAGATTTTACCTGTGGCTGGTTGTGGCTTCTGTTTGTCGTTAAGGTAGCATGCCCCCAATTTTCTTGATAGTATTTGTTCGTTCTTGAGGAAGATTGTCCCTGATTTACCTGATGATTTCTATTAGGCCTTTGCTCACTTCTTCTTGCTGCATCAAGATAACTTTTGGAGGTGGAAGCTTGAGATGCTTCTCCATTATATCCCAAACCTGTCTTGATTAGAGGGGAACGATGCACATTGATAATCTCATCTAGAGTTTCGGATCCTTTAACAAATTTAAGATTAAGGGTCTTTGTTTTCTCAATTTCTTTTCTAAGGCCAACAATTTCACATTCTAACTTCTCAAGAAATTTCTCTTTCTCGTCAAGTTGAAATTGAAGAGTATCAATGATCACATTTTTTTCTTCTAAACATGTTTTGAGTCTAGAAATTTCTTCATAAAATCCATCCACATCTATAGCATCCATGTAATCATCATCTTCAAAGGCCATTAAAAGTTTATAGTGATTACCTCGTTCATCTTCATCGATATTTGATAGTCCATCAGAATCTTCATGAGTGTAATAGCTTTTCTTGTTTGCATTCTATTTCTTGTTCCATATAACAGGTTCCTTCCCCTTATCCTTGTGAGGACATTTGGCAACATAGTGACCTACTCTTCTACAAGCAAAGCATTTGAAAGGTAACTTACCTCGGAATCGTCACGCACCCCGTTGAAGATTTTTGACAAAAGTTGATTCTTATTCTTCATATGATATGTGTCCTAACTCATAGTAGACACCTTTGCCAAAAGCCTTGAAGGCAGCTTCTCTCCTGTTTGATGGTCCTCCTTTCCTCATTTCATAAGCAGTTAGAATTCCATGCAGCTATGACATTTTAAGGTTTTGGAGATTCTCCTTTTCTTCTATTGCAGAAACTTTAGATTCAAACCTAGGGGACATAGATCTTAGAACTTTTTCAACTACAACAAGATCTTTTACTTCTTCACCCAATTTTTTCATACAATTAACAATCTCATCTACACGAAGAAAATAATTAGCCACACTTTCATCATTATACATCTTGAGATTTTCATACTAAATATTGAGGGTTTGAAGTTTTGCTTGTTTTACCTGATCATCTCCTTGATAGCTCAGAACAATCTTGTCCCATATCTCTTTTGCGAATTTAAACTGCATAACCTTGACAAATTCTGATTGAGATAGGCATCCCAATAGAGTATTGACCGCTTTTGCAATTGTTTCATACTTCTTCTTCTCAGCCAGATCTGTAGGAGTTGTTGATGGCAAAGTATACCCTATATCTATGATATCCCAGACTTTTGTACCAAGAGATTGAAGATAGGCAGTAATTCTTACCTTCCAATAAACGAAGTTTGTCCCATCAAAAATCGGTGGCCCGATTGATGCTTCCCTCTCGTAGTTGCTCATGATCAAAGATCTTCCTTCAAGCAATCAAGATTCTTCCGAAGGACCTGCTCTAATACCAATTGTTGGAAATAATACTGAGAGGGGGGGTGAATCAGTATTATCAAATTCTTTTCAATATGCCTTCCTTAATTTGATATTTTGATATTTATCATTAACTTGTATGTTAGTACCATATAATAATGAGCATGAAACAAGAAAAACAGATAGTCACACCAAAGAACACTAGATATAAGGTGGAAACCCAATGTGGGTGAAAACCACCTGCTGCAATATGTCTCTATCTTCTTTCAATTAGAAACTTCTTTTACAATGATTTTGTATTGGTGCAGTCCTTTACCAGTACGTAGGCTGCAACCTGTAGAGAGCTACCACTCTCTTTTGTTTTCTAGTCTCTTCTAGAAGGGAGCTACAACCCCCTTAGCTCTTTTACTTCTTTAAGGACCACGTTTCATAAATTTTCAGAATGGATCCATGAACATCATATAATCATCAAGTATATGTAAATCACCCAATCTCCTTATACAATGAACCAATGAATCACCCAATTCTTCAGAATGTTGTAAACAGAAAAGTAATACCAGAAATCTAAACCCAGAATTCTGCTATAATAGATAAAAGATAGTCAACAAAGGTTTCAAGATAAGTCCCCAACTTCACCAATAGGGGCCTGAGTATATCCGCTGCTCTTCTGAGTCTGAGCTACGCAGATCCGCACTGATCGTTCTTCTGCTCTGCGTGCTTTTCTTCAGATCCGCACCTTTACTTTCTGACTTACAGCGTACATTAGCACTGTGCCTTCTGCTTTCCTGTGTACCCCACACTTCACCTTTTTCTGTGCTGTGTGCTCCTCGCACTGTGCCTTCTCCTTTGTTGCGTACCTCGCACTGCGCCTTTGGTTGCGGTGCGTACCCCCGCACTGAGCCTTTTACCGCGCTATGTACCCCCGTACTGCACCTTTAGATCGCCTGCGGACTTCTGATTAGGGCCAAATTTATTGTCCTTCAATGTGCCACAGTCAGTCAAATCCACAGATCTGTTCATGCGCCCGAGAGATCACGACATGTAAATAAATTCACCTTAAGTTATCTCCTTGATTTAGATCTAGCTTTTAAAACCAAAACACCCAAAATTTCAGATTTTAAGATATTCAAATTTCACAAGTGTGTGTCCAAGAAATCTCCTTTCCTTTTTATAGGCAAGCCTTTCTCAATACCATGATCCAAAACCATAATAACACAATACCATGAAGCCAATACTTGGGATCAATACTTTTGGATGCAATACCATGGACCAAAACCATTTGATCAAAAACTGTCGGACTAATAGCATGAACCATTCATGAAGATTCTCACGTGCACACGCTTTTATGCATTGGAGAGCGTGAAACTGGGGTTTGCACCTTCTGAACGTATCACCTGTGAGCATGTATGCATTCCTTGGTCAGTGTACCTGTAGGTTCGCAGCTTCTTCTAGGATTACCTGTGGGTATCTTAATTTCCATGATGTTGAGTGCCTAAACTAAGATCTGCCACAAGAGTGAGTTGCCATCAAGTACAACACCTGTACCATAGAGCCAGACCAGAATCATAATGCCAAAACTATGGTGAGACCTGGGTCAAGTATCCACTTGAACTGAGCATCCACATCTTCTTATTGATCTTCCTTCTTATGCCTATGGCTTTATCCTCCCGGTGCGTAATATGATCTTGGATCTCTTGGGGGATGGTACTATGAAAATTTAGGGAAACTTTTTGAGCGTCCTATTCTTCCCTAGTTCTCAGCTTCATATTAGCTTGACACCATTGGTCCATGTTTTGGCCTCTTGTGTCATGACTAGTGAAGGGGTCATGGTTACAATGCAAGGCGTAGACCATACTGGGAAGTAGGTGAGGATTAGAATACAAAGGATGATGTATAAGGGAACGAGAATGAGAGAGGGCAGGGGAGAAGGAACGCGAATGAAGAGGGTATGGAAGAGGTTATTCATGAAGATTCTAGGAGTTGTGAAGGTCGAGAAGAATGATGAGGGTATTAAAAAAATGAAATATTTCTTGAGCGATGCAATCAATTTCCTTGGAAGAGTCATGCATTCTACTCACTAAATCTAGGAGGGAAACACTTGCATGTAAGAGGCATGCTTGAAATTAGAGAAACATTGGAGAAATAATTGTGAAAGGTATTGGGAGTGGAGAACATTGTACAATCTCAGAGGGCTTGTACAATTCAATCAATGGTGATCTGTGAACAAGTATGTGGCTTGGAAGGCTAATTAATGTCAAAAACATCTTTGTACTTTTAATCGATTTCTTCACATTCTTGGCGAAGAGGGTCATCCTTTATATCTTGCCATGCAAGGGAGATTAACGTGTCCCTGCCATTTGTACCCTCACTTTACAGCCGGTCCACCACAAAGTTGGCCTTCCTTTTGATTAATTAGAAGTGGACCTCTCCAAATTCCCTGATGTGATATTGAATGTGATGGATGATTTTCATCAACCTCCAGTTTTCGGTCACTTTGTTAACTAAAGAGTCATGATGGAGCTTGCAGGGAGCTAGAGTGGCTAATGTAGAGTGTCCCTCAACAATCATAAGAGTGAATTTCTAATCTTTTGCAATTACAAGACCATGCTCCATAGCCTAGAGTTCAATGTCATGATTGGTGGAAGTCTTAAATTTTCCATCTAAGATCCAAAGGATTTCATCCTTATGCTTTTGAACGACTCCACCGAAATACATTGTGCCTGGGTTATTCATGGAGACCCCATCATAATTGAGTTTGATCACGTTGCATTTTGGAGGAGACTAGATATCTGGGATTTCAAGGGAGGTTGAGGGAGGGCTAGGATTGGTGGTGAGAGTGTTATCTAGGTCCATGAGTTGGAGGAATCAAATATCTAAAGCACATGGAGGAAGTTTCACTAGAGGGAGCTTGGAAATGGAAACATATTTGTGAATTATCTATTTGATAATGGTAAGATGTTCCCTTGTAGTCTTCTTGCTTATATATATTTGTGCATTTCATTCTTTCCAAGTCACCTAGTACATGGCCCATGGGAGGAGGCTCAAAGCTTTGTTGACCACTAGGTGAGAGGAGATGTGAGGCCACCAATTATCCAGGGTGCCTTGAATAGATGCTCTATTTCTTTATGTCATTATAAATACTTCTACCCCCACTCCAAGAGTGCAAAAGGATAATCACAAGAGTTCAAAAGATGATTTATGGATTCTTCCTCGTTCTCACATAGAAACATAAATATGGTCTAGAAAATCCTCTTCTCTATAGGTTATTCCAAGTTAGGATTTTTCTATGGAGAACTAGCCAAAGCAAGATAGAAATTTTTGGCCAATGTTGTTTAGCCCACAGAGTGATATTTTTTGCCAATGTTGTTTAGCCCACAGAGTGATATTTTTTGCCAATGTTGTTTAGCCCACAGAGTGATCCACCATTGACTTTGCTCCAATTGTTCATTATTTGCAAGATATCCATAGGCCTCCTTATGGTTGAAGACACCCATTGTATTTTTCCCCACTTAATTTGTCCTCTTCCTGATCCACCTACATTTGGTGCTATTGAAGATAGAAATTGAGGGAGTCCCAATCCAAATTCTTAGGAAGGGGTTGCCAATCCTGCCTGCTGATCTGTTTTCTCCACCCACTCCTTTGTGGGGTAGGTTTCTAATATTGAGCCACTTGAATTTCTCTTTAAGCTTGCATTAACCTTTGAAGGGGGGAATGGTTCTCTTCATTGAGGGTTGGGAGCTACTTCCATGCATCCTCCTAGAATCAAATGCTCTCCCCATTACAGACATCCTAAAAAATCTGTTTTTGTATAACTTCTTTATTCTTCCAATCATGGTTCTAGATGGCTGATCGTGAGACTTGTCTTAAGAGTGTAATGTGACTGTATATGCTTAGGAGCATAATTAGCTTTCCATAGTTAGGTTCAGGGAGTGTTGGGGGTCTCCAACCACCTCCACCATGTTTTTTCCCCTAGTTCCTTCCTCATAATTTCTATATCTCTAAGACCTAACCCCCCATTTTTTTTTGTCTTACAAAGCATATACCATTCAACAAGGGCCCATTCCCTTTTCTAGCTTGAATCCCCACCAAAGGAAGTTCCTTTGGATGTTGAAAATTGTGTTTAGTATAATTTTAGGATAATATAGAGTAGTGAAGTATGTAAGGGCATGACTTGGAGAGCTGTTTTGAGCACAACAAGATGACCTTCCAAGTTGAGGGACCAAAAAGTCTAGTCGGAGAGCTTTCTCTACAACTGGTTGACGAGATCCTCCCAGGTTGATTTTCTTAGGAAATTGTCTATGAGAGTTACTCCTAGCCATTTTGAGTGCATCAAGTAATGATGAAAACCCAAGATTCTAATAATGTTTCTTTGGATATGGGTCGGGGTGTTGAAGATTTTTTATTTTATTTTTGAAGGTTGATCGAAGTTCCCAAAGCTTCAGAGAAGAGGTTCATAATGTTTTTGTAGGTTTCGGATTCAACTATAGTTGGGATGCTCATGAGAAGGGTGTCATCAAGAAATTATTGATGAGTGGAAGCTAAGGAGTTGGTATGGAGCTTTATACCTATTAGTTGATGATTAGTTAGGGAATCTATATAGATATTCGAAGAACCTCCTCCATGAGAATGAAGAGGAAAGAGGATAGAGGTTCTCCTTGTTAGATTCCTCTCATAGGCACAAAGGGTTACATAGGAGATCCATTAATGAGGATGGAGAAAAAGGCACCTAAGACAAGGGCCATTATACAATCAATACAATCCTTGTGGAAACAGAAGGGCCTAAGAACCTCTTGCATGTAGTTCCAAATTATATTATCAAAAGCCTTTGACATATCAAGTTGCATTAACATCCCTCCCTTCTTTAGAGTTTAGAGCAAGTGGATAGTATCATGAGATAGAATGATACTATCCAGAATCTGTCTCCCTTCCACATATCATGATTGGTTGGGAGATACCAGAAGAGGCAAAAATGGTTTAAGTCTATTAGATAGAACCTTAGAAATGAAGTTGTATAATAAATAGAAGAGAGATATGGGTCAAAATCAACCTAGGGCTTCATCCCCCTCTTATTTATGGATTAAAGTTATGAAAGTTGCATTAAAGTATCCCAACACTGTCTTGTCTTTCCTTGAGTCTTCCACTATCGCAAGAACTTCCTCTTTTATTGTGGACCAGAAAACCTTAAAGAAGTTGATTGTGAAGCTATTTAGCCCAGGGTATTTTCCCGATGGCATTTCCATTAGAACTTCCTCAACTTCTTGCATGGTGACCTATTTATGTAGCATGGTGTTATGATCGATATTCAAAATGGTGGGAATGTTATTGGTGATTTCCTTGATGGCTTCGGATCTATCCATACTAGGATCCTCCAAGAGTCAACTTTAAAATATTTTGAATTCCTTGGAAATATCCTATTGAGTGCTTTCCATTCCTCTATATGCCATTTTTAGGCTGAGAATCCTATTAGTTTTCCTATGCTAGATCATCAATTGGTGGAAGAACTTGGTTTTTTCCTCCCCACATATTAGCTATTACACTCTCAATTTATGTTTGGCCCTTTGTTATAGAAATATTCGGGCACTACAACCCCAATCTCATATTTCCATAAACCAAGGGCTTCTAAGCCCCTAAAAGTGTTGTTTCATACCCTAAAGGAACAAGGTCAGCTGATTACATCATCTCCCAGAAGTTCTCCTTGAAAAACTACTTAGAACTGGTCAAAATTGGACCATCTCAATTGCTCCATGGTCAGGGTGTGATGCATCTCACCTATTGCACATGGGGGGTGTGATGCATACTGAAAATCCCTTCTATCGGGTGCGATGGGCGAGAGTAGACAAATAACAGAGGGAGTTTGCTAGGTGAAAACGCAGAGAATTTCTAGAAACTACTCAGATGACACTTGCCTCTCTGAATTCACCCAAGGATGAGTAAGAGATCATGAAATCTCCAAGTGGAACCAAGAACTATCAAAGAGATGACACTAATCCAAATCCCAGAAGCTAACTCACCCACCTGCAAATATCTATATATGGATCCCTCATCCTAGAGATTCAAAGGTTGGAATTTTGTATCTTGTAAGGATGTGTTGTTGGTTTCTTTGTGAAACATCATAGCGTTGGGTGATCTAGCTTTTCATGAGGTGAAGAGGACTTTAACGTTGGGACGATGGCGTTGGGTCAAACCAATGGGTTGTAATCCTCTCTTCTACTACTTCTATCAATAAATCTATTTGAGTTTTCCTCCATATTCTTGTATATCTCTGAATCTTGTATTGATATATGCATTTGTATGGTTAATATACATATGATCCTATATTGTTTATGGTTATATATCTCTATGCTTTGAGGGTATTATGTTGCTTTGACTCTAGAGGTGTTCTTTGAACCGGGACAAGTAAGGAAGGAGTGGCAATGTTCTGTCAAATGAGGGAGGAAACAAGCAAGGAGCCAAGCAAAAGACTGAGGTTGGTACTCTCTACTTCTCTCTCATCTATCTCTCATAAAGGAAAATATAAGTAACTTTAGTTTGTTTGTTTCTAAGATAGCTACCTATCTTAGTGGGACTAGTAGCTCTGAATGGACACTAGTTTTCCTAATAACAAAATGGCGACTCCACTAGGGAGTGAATATTTTGTTTGCTTTATAAACTACAAACAGAGCCTGAAGTTATGCCAGCTAGCCTTCACACTACTTTTGCTATGGAACTGCAAAGTAGATCAACACTGCTTCAGTCAATCTCCAAGTTATTTTATGAACTGAACATCTGACTTGCAAACATCCTAAGTTCCCTGGCGGTAGCTCAAGTAACCTTATTAAAACAGCCTCTATGGTTTTTGTTTACTACCTATCATTAGCTCAGCCTAAATCCCTGAACTAAGTTGCAAACAGTGAGAAAAAACCAAGCTTTGTCTCATCCCTGGAAAATTGCACTATCTCTTATTGGCAGTCTGGATGCATCGTACCTCTTGTGCGCTACAGGTGAGATGCATCCCTGTTTCCCTATGTTACAAGTGCGATGATTAGATGAAATTGTTTCTACCTCCAGATTTTAGTTTTTCTTCATTGTCTTTAGCTTTATTCAGTAGTTTTGATATCTGTGGTCAGTATATCACTGTTTAAACTCTCTTCCTTGCATTTTTCAGCCTCCATTGATAAAGAATTGTGAATGTTTTTATGTATTTTTCATCATTTACAGTTCTCCTTCACAAACAGTAGCTTAATCAAACTATCATCTTTTGACTTGAAAGTGTCAAGTGTTGTTTTCAATCAAAGAAAAGAGTGTCGCAAAATCTTCCTCTTTTTGATAGTCGATTACACTTTTTCCATTGTATTTGATTTGAATTAATAGTATTTCAAGTGTCGAAAGTAGTTTTCAATTCGAAATCGCAAAGTGTCTACTTAGTCCTCCTTTCATTTTTTGAAAAGAAAATTGTTAGTACTATCGCTTCGAAAGAAAAATAGTTCAGATCTATGCTTAGCATTATTTTTGTCATTCACACATTAAGAAAGTGGAAAACAAGTACATGCATGTGCATTTGCATTTAGACTGCATGCGGAAATTGATTTAGGATAGTGCATCTTAGTGTGTGCTCTCTGCTCTATGTTGAAATAATTTTACTTCTCTTCCCTTAGTAGTTAAGATTTTCATTGCAAAAAGAAAGTAAATGACTATTTATCATCTTAGATTGCATATTTAGGAATTGTATATCTACATCACGTCTTGAACCTTAAAGGGAAACTTCTTAAGAAAGATCAACTGTAAAATAAATTTCAATGAACATAAAAACGCTTTGGAACCTAACGCGCAACATCTAGAAGTCTAGGCTAGAGACATATTCTGGCGTCATAAAGCTTAGTAACTATCGTTTTCATTGTAGTTGGATGATTCCTCCTCTTTGATACGACAAGAGCCAGTACGAACTTGTGCTCCCACGTACCATCGAGTATATATTAGGAGACCACAATAGGCTATCTCCTTTATCCTTAGGAAGCTATGTCTACCTCCCTATCAATCGCTATTTGGGAAGATTGACTGTCGTACCTTCAAAAGTATTTTGCAGTTTTGTGATTGGTTTGGTAATCCCTCTATCTAGATTTCCAGAGTAGTCACTTTCATTCCTTTTCAGACTCCTTAAAAGAAAAGGTCCATCTGAGCACTTGTCACTTTAGGATCATTAAAAATCGAAGGCAACTAGAGTCATCCTTAGCTTTTTCTCGACTCTTAAAAATTGAAAAAGAAAGTTGTGTCAAAGTGTCATAAAATTCATTTAATTCAGAATCAAATTTTCCCCTTTTTATTTTGAGTTGATCAAGTAATCCATAATCGTGGAAGAAAGTCAATCAAAACCCTGTTGTTCGTGGAGACTAACGAGTCAACCACCTTTGACTCTAGAAGAAAAACCATTCCAGGCCAAGAGATCTCATTTAACTGGGTCAAAGTCTCCTGGTTTATTTGAAACTTGTGTTTCAACCTCCTCAGAGACTCCGGTTACTCCAACTATTTCTGGTATCCTTGCCTCTACAGAAGAAGTTTCGTAGTTACAAGAGGACACTAGGACTAATCCTATTGTAATGATAAGCACTTCTATTCCTAAACCAACTCCATCTAGGGCTGATTCAGAAGGTGTCACCCCTCCAGCATCTATTGCTGCAGAGTCTATACCTTCTTCGGCACCAGAAATATTTTACGGACCTGATGGTCTACCTCTTCCACCTGGATTGATTTCTATAGAAGAGATCATGGAGGATCTTCCATCCAGTACTCCATTTCATTTTGGAACTGGGATCCACCTATTTCCTTCTACTACAAAAATTAGTCACCCTTCACTGCAAGTTCTTTTAGAATCACTAGGAAATATTTTGGATAGACTCGATATGTCTGAAAAACCATCGACATCTAGGATTGTGTCATCCGATACAACAGTAGCAAAACCTCTTGCCACCACTCCGACAATGTTCATTGTTGTACCATCTATCCCAACTAGTTCTCAACCACTAGACGGAGTCCACCCAGGGATTGTCTCGACAGTATGGTCTGTTCCTATTTGTTCATCTGGAACCTTATCTGGAACTTCTTATGTTGAGTCTCAGCAAATTGATCCTTCACAACAGTATCAATTTGGGTAGTCTGGTATCCAAAGGCCAATTTTTCCTTTGAACACTGGATTTCCACCATATGGGGGGCAGTATACCTTTTCATTATTCCGTCCGTGAGAACAACCATATGAGCATTCACAATAGAATTCAGTTCAGGGTGGAATCATGTCTAATGGTTGGGTACTAATACTACCTCAACAGCCAAGAGTTGTATATTCTATACAACCAAATCAACCTATGTCAAATATTCCCACTACACCAGCTATTGTGACAGTGTCGCAAGTACAAGCATTGCTCTTTGTATGTCAACCTCTAGTCTCTCAGGTCGTAATACTACAGCCTTTTGTCTCCGTGACTCAATCACAACCATCGATTAGTGGTTCCTTAACTGAAGAGACTCAGGCTCAAATGGGCACTATAACCCCTCATCTTGGTCAACCATCTAGTATTGGGAAACAACAAATGGTCTCACAGCCATGGTTGGTGCAATATCAACAACTGCAATTCTAGCAAGATTACTGAGGACCCGAGCAACAAATATTTGCAGGTAATGGGCAGCCGTATATTCAAAACGATTACCAACAATCATATTACAATGGTCAAGCCCATCAACCTTATCAAAGTTATCAGCATCAAATACATTATGTTGGTATGTAAAGACCCACAACTCAAGCAATCCCATCTTATCTTGGGTATGCATCGCCAAACCTGAATCAACAGTTGCCTTTCATAGCAACTTTAGAATTACTAGATTTGAATCGGCTAACAAATGATCCAATTGCTTATGCCCCTTGGTGGCCAGCGGTTCCTCATAAACTTCCGTCAGATATTCCTAAATTCAATGGAAATCCAGGTGAAGATCCATTGAATCATGTGATGACCTTTCATCTGTGGTGTTCGTCCAACACTCTCAATGATGATTCGATTAGGCTTCACCTTTTTCAGCGAACGTAACTCATCTGGCAGCAAAATGGTACATCAAATTTCCTAGAGCTTCATTCGATAACTTCAACGCCCTTGCCACCAACTTTTTAACCCATTTTCAATTACCCATAAGGTACGAAATAGGAACAAAGCTTCTTACCAATTTTAAGCAGACGACAACCACATACAAATCTGATCATATTCATGAGTGGCGGTGTCGTCGTTGAATGGTAAAGACATATGTTCCTGATTAGTTGTTAGCTTAATGGCTTATTAAGTCACTGTTACCCTCTATTAAAAAGGATGTGGCCAAGGGAGGAGTTGTCACTGAAGAGCAAGTCATTGCTCATGCGCAATATCTAGACTTGATCTATACTCAGTGTGGCAAACTCTATGATAAAATTCCTAATGCTCCTACATTGAAGATTTCATTCTTCCTCCTCCTAAATCAAACAATGACTCTCATGCTGGTGATGGCATGATAGGTAGGACCAGCAAGAAAACTGCAGAGGCTACATCTAAGAAAACCCATACAGTTTCTGGTCAAAATTCAAATGAAGAACTTCTTGCCTCGGGGGTTAATGTCGTGTCGACTAACAAAGGAAAAAAACCGAAGCAACGAGGGGGAAAGAAGAAGGGGAAAAGAAAAAAGAAGAAACCAAATAATTCATCTCCTAAAAAATCTTCTGCAAACCCTTTTGGGCAAAAGACACCTCCTGGGCCATGTCTCATATGCGATGAAGACCATTGGACGAGAGAATGTCCACATAAAGCTTAGATTAAGAAATTCTTTAAGAGTTCAAAAACCTCAGCAGTATTGACCGACCCGTTTCCAAACCCAGAAACCAATTTGGTTGCTAGCAATAGTGCTTCCCCGTCCCAAGTTCTTATGTTGTCCATTTCGAAACAAAATGATGCTTTGAGATCGACAAGGAATAAAGATTACAGGAATCCAAAGCTATCGAACAACAAGGCTACAAATCAACCTAGTAGTTCGACAATGACTTCAATCAAAGTTGTGCCACCCATCATTCCTAAGCTAACGATAAAGCCGTGAAAGGGAGTAGTACACAAGTTGACATTTAATCCTTGTGCTAGAGTAGCACATAATTATGATACAGTGGAGGATCTGGCCCAATCGCCATCCGCTATGTCGACACTTGAAGTACTGCAAAATTGCCTCTCCCAAAAGAAGGCTCTATTATCAGCAATAGGTGGGATTGACCCAGCGAATTCCAATCTTGTGGCCTTTAATCATAAAGGATATGAACCCCAGTTACCAACTCAACTTGCATTCCTCATCCAAGTGAAAGCACTCGACAAAATTGTTCATCAAACAATTATTGATGAGGGGGCATCTACGTGCATTATGTCTATGAGTTGCTACAAAACATTAGGCTCACCACCCTTGTCGTGATCGTCAATGACATTAAAAGCATTCGATGCATGGACATACACCCCGTACGGAATTTTAAGTAACTTGCAAGTTGAACTGGGGGGAAAAACAATAGAAATTGATGTTGAAGTTATCGATGGAAACCTTGATTACAACATCCTACTGGGAAGGCCCTGGATTTATGCTATGGCTGTTGTTCTGTCAACATACTTTAGAAATATTATATTTCCTTTTCAAGGGGGGATTACAATTGTTGACCAACAAACCTTTCTCCCCAACAGTCCACAAGTTACGGGAAGCATCCTGATGATCCATGGAAGCTCTGAATCGCTTCAAAATATCAGAGTAGGCCTCTTAAAAGACCCTATATTGATGGGTACTTTTGCTCTACCACCTCTAACTAATCTGGTGGAACTAGCCAAGGTGGAGACCTGCAATATGGTATCTTCTATATCTACAAAGATTCAGAAGATTTTTGAACATGATGTTAGCATGGATCATCACTAGGTATTGCCTCCAAACCCAATAGAAATATTGTAGCAATCAATTTTCTTGGCCTTGGCGGTAAACCCAAATCAACGCTCATCGAGTGTTTGGATAGATAGGCTTAAGGAATATGGTACCTCTTCAGATCCTTGGTCGCATGTAAATTCTACAGATGAAGCAAGTGTTCAGTCAATGATGATAGGAGAGGCACCATGGGAAGATTACCACCATCGTTCCCATCTTCTAGATTACGATGAAGATTGTTCTAATGACCTTAATAATCCTTCAATTTTTTATTTTCTATCAAATATTGTAAATATGGTGGACTCTGAACGAAATCTTTCCAACATTGAAGAAACTATCGCCATAAATATCTTGACCAAACCGGATGTTGTAGATAATATTCATGTCGGTAAATCCTGTTCTTCTTCAGAACTGGAAATATATTGTGCTCTCTTTCGCGAGTTCAGAGATTTATTTGCATGGTCATATGAGGAAATTCCAGATATTGACTCAAGCATAGTTGAACACAAAATTAAAATGTAGCCAGATGTCAAATCGATACGACAATGACTTTGGTAGGTTCACCCAAAGAAATTCAATGCCATCAAGGCAAAAGTTAAAAAACTTTTACATGCTAGTTTCATTTACCTAGTTCCTCTAATTGATTGGGTATCGAATATTGTTCTTGTGATGAAAAAGCAAGTAACAATTAGAGTGTCCATCGATTACATGGATGTAAACAAAGCTTGTCCGAAGGACAAATATCGTACACCCTTCATCCACCAAATAATTGATGAATGTGCTGGATGCGAAATATTTTCATTTATGGATGGATTTTCTGGGTATAATCAAATTAATATCCATCCACAAGACCAGTTGAAGACTACATTTATATGTCCATGGGGCATGTTCGCGTACCGCAAGTTACTTTTCGGTTTAAAGAACACAGGGGCAACTTTTCAGACGGCTATGAATTATGCTTTCCATGACATCAAGAACAACGTTCAATCATATCTTGATGATCTTCCATCTCATTCGCGAAAGCGGACTAATCATCTGCAACATTTGAGAGCTATATTTCTACATTGCCAATAATACAAGATACGACTCAATCCGAACAAGTGTGTGTTTGTGTTGGTTTTGTTCGTTTACTTGCCTTTGTGGTTTCAAAGGATGAGATTCGTCTCGACCCATGTAAGGTTAAGGAAATCATCGATATGCCTCCATCTTCAAATTTTCTTCAGATTCAGAAACCCCAAGGGAAAGTAAACTTTCTAAGGAGGTTCATTCCAAATTATGCCAAACTTACTAAAGGTTATATGTGTCTTATGAAAAAAGAATTTCCCTTCAACTGGGATCAGGTTGCGCAAGCTTCCTTTGATGCTCTAAAGGAATCCCTAATAAAAGCATCATTAATGTATGCTCCTGACTATCAAAAGGACTTTAACCTGTATCTAGCTCTGGAAAATATGACCATCGCAAGACAATGGAATCAAACATCCTGTCTATTATTTAAGTTGAAACATAAATGATACAGAAACCAAGTACTCCTATGTTGAAAAGATGGCTCTTGTAGTTGTTCAAGTAGTACAGATATTTTGACACTATATCCTCTTTTGCAAAACTACCATTTTGTCAGATTGCAACCCTATGACTTACATATTGTCATGTTAGTTACTTGAGAGAAAATATTCAAAATGGATAGCTATTTTGTAAGAGTTTGATCTGGAATTCATAAAATCCAAATCAAAGAAATCTCTATATTTCGCGGAGTTACTATGTGACTTCCTTTCATCGTCCAATGATTCAACATACAGAACATCAATCGTGCATGAATCTTTGTTTCTGATATTGTCCAGTGATCCGTGGTATGGAAATATAATCATCTATCTCCAAACCCAAACATATAGGCCTAATACATCTCGCTCAAAACAATGATGTACTCGATACCAAGTAAAAGACTACATGATCGTCGCTGATACACTTTACCATCGAGGTATCAATACAATTCTACGAAGGTGCCTCACCAATGAGGAGGCCGAAAAATTCCTAAATGATTGTAATTCAGGCGCATGTCGAGGGCATCAATCTAGTTATGCTACAGCACAAAACATTTTACAAGCAGGTTACTTCTGGCCAACAATGTTCAAAGATTGCATAATCGCAATCAAAAGTTGCCATGCTAGTCAAATCTTCGACCACAAAACCAAAATACCACCTGCACCTCTGCATCCAATAGTTTCTGTTGGGTCATTCACCAAATGGGGCATATATTTCATGACATGTAACCCCACCTTAGCCAGGGGGCATGGGTATATCATAGTCACAGTTGACTATTTTACGAAGTGGGCTGAGGCAATGCCTACATTAAACAACAACAGTGAAATGACTGCTCTTTTCTTTTTTAATCATGTAGTCTCTAGATTCAGTGTTCCACAAGTTGTAGTCACAGATCATGGATCGCATTTCTACAATCAAATGATGGTTGAATTGATAGCCAAATTAGGATTGTCCCATGACAGTTCCACTCCATATTATCCGTAAGCTAATGGACAAGCTGAGGTGATCAACAAAGTCCTGAATCACATGCTACAAAGGATGATTGGAGTCCATAAATAGAGTTGGAACCTAATCCTGTACTCGGCCTTGTGGGCATACTGGACATCAGTAATAAATGCAATCGGATTTACACCCTTTCAGTTAGTGTATGGCCTGGAAGTGGTCTTACCAGTTTAGTGTGAAATTTCATCTCTTAAGATCGTAGTCGAACTTCTCCCCAGAACTTCAGAGAAAGAGACTCGTTTCTTGGAATTAATCCAATTAGATGAAACCTGTTGTGATGTGGCCTTGGCTAACAAAGCGCATCAGAAATGAGTCCAAGTGCAATCTGACAAGGATGTCAAACTCTGTGTCTTCTCAGAAGGTGACCTGGTCTTACTTTACGATTAGAAATTGAATAAATTAGGAGAAGGTATGTTCCAGTATTTGTGGATGGTTCCCTACATTGTTAAGTGTGTATTAGCAAAGAGAGCCTATGAGATAGTAGATTACGATGGGATTCCATTGTCGTAACCCCCGAACGGGTTATACCTTAAGCATTACTATGCTTGACTAAGTGTAGTAATCTCTTCATATGCTTTTGTTACATTTTTGTTTTCATCAAGAGTAATCGTTTTGGTTAGGTAATCCACTTTTACATTTGTTGCAGATGTTGAACCTATTGGAATCATTTGTTGGATATATCGACAGAGCTAGTCTTAGTATGCAAAACCTATATTCTGTAGCCTGGGCCATTTTTGATCCAAGAGGCAAGTTAGTGAGTTTCAAAGGGGTGTGTATTGGTCGATCAATGAATAGCATCGTTGAATATAGCGCATTGATAGAGCACCTCTCTAATGCCATCGCACATGGCATACGCCGACTTGTCGTCAAGTTAGACTCACAACTCGTCATTCTACAACTTACCAACATCTATTTTGTTCAGAGTCTAGCTATCTATCGTATGTTCCTAAGGGTCAGGATTTTGGAAAGGTAGTTTGAATCTATTCAATATCAACAAATTTCTAGAAACTTAAACACATTAACTAATTCATTAGCAAATTATGTGTTAGATAAACATTTGCAACATTTATAAAGGAAAAGCATTTCATCAACATTTGCATCAGGCTCATATAACTTAACCAAAATAAAGCTCCGAAAATAAAAAATATATAAAACTATTTATAGTTTTTACAAAATGTTCTATGTCTAGGACAAAATCGGTTACACAACCCAAAAACTCAAAAATGCAGGAAAGTCACTACCTATTCCACCAACTTGGCATGCCAGTAGTATGGCGCTGTAATCTCAGAGGTAACTCATCGGTCGTCACATCTGGAATACCAAGGGTGAAGCCCTCGATCTGATCCTATAATGCTGCAAGGGTCTCGGCTACATCCAGATCGTGAAGGACAACCCTCCCTACAACCTCTCCTGCTAGAATGGAAGTTGCTACCCTCGAGCGCTGCTGGTCGCACTGGTCCAATCTCTGCATGAATACATGGTTTCAATTAGTCTTGATAACATTTAAAATAACAAAAGAATATTATAAAAGAAGTAAACAGAGATATGGTCAGAGATTTTTACCTATGGCACCCCAATGCTCGCCAGCCGGCAACACCAAATCTAGGTCACCTTAGAAATCCATCCCGACATATGAATACTCGGCATACACCATCTATTGATGGTTGGACCACTCGAAGAAGGCATCAGAGAATGAAATCTGTGATTGACCAGCATGTTTGGTGATAAGGTCAACCCATCTCTGCATCCATGGCTCTATCGGTGCTGGCAATCCAAGTGAAATGTACTATGGATGCATCAGTGGGATCTTCTCCAAGGCGAAAGTGGTCAGAATAGAACCATAACCAAATTTCTTGGATCTTTCATTTTTCACCTTGGTAAGTTTTTCTTTTATCACCGGAAGTATTGCATCACATCAGTTGAATACGTTTAGTTGAAGGCATTCCAAGGTATATTGTATATAGGACCTGTTGGCCAGGTGAAGTGCCGCGCTGCCAGCCAATCTAGCAAAGGTGAATAAAACAGTCCTCAAGGACCAATTATTAATGTCTCTAATACTGATCTTGACGTCTCTGCTCGGTTGAGATCCATCTTTACAGTATTGGAAAATATAATACCTCACAAATTCACCCCCACACGCGAAACCTGATAGTGAGAGAAGGGCACCACGCCTTAACAAACTGGTCAAAAAGTAGACATCCTCAATAGTCAAAGATATGGGTTTACCTCTAATATGGAACACTTGGTTGGTAGGATCCCAGGCATCGAGAAGATATTGCAACAAGTTGATTTGTTGCCTCATGTTAGATATGCAGAAGAACTTGAGCAAGCCACAGTTCTACAATGCAGTTACCATACCCAGATCATGTAAGGCAATCATATCCTTCTCTTCATGCTCATGTTCATGCCATGTAACGACCATCTTGCTTTGATGAATCTCTGAAAAACAAACAGGAGAAGAATTAGGATCATGATTTGGGAAAAAATAGGCAAAAATTCCATCAAAATTTAGTGCATAAACTTTCCTCCTTGTGCCCATCGCACCCTAGCTATGTACTAGGTGAAATGCATATTGACTGGCCAATGGCCAGCTCAGTATGCATCACACCTTTCGATGTGTACTAGGTGCGATGGGGAGAGAACGAAATGTTCAAACTCAGAAAAGTAGGAAAACATGCTCAGAATCAGAAAAGGAAAGAATGCAATTGAAGAGCTCAGGTTTAGTTCCTACCTAGTCCAGATGGTGCCAAAAATTGTCCACAAAATCTCTCAGAATCAGCTAATGAAAATCGAGGGGGAAAAACACCTCCAGAGCTCCAACAATCCCAAATTTGAATGAAATGGTAAACTGAGAGGTAAAAACTACTTTTATGCTATTACTCACATAATTCAAGTAAGGTATTAGTTTTTTACTCATTTTCAAGCATGTATGTATATTTCTAATCAGTTTGGTGGAGCAATTGAACAGGTAGTACAACCGTCAAGAGAACATAGTGTTAATGGTGAATTGAACATCTTTGACTATTGTCACGAGTAGTTTTATGCGAAGTTCAAGTTCGTTAAAAAATAAACCTAGTAATGAGAAAATGTTCCCCCATAGTTCAAGCTCATTAAAAAATGAACCCACTTTTGGTAAATAGCCATTGCGATCACATAATTATCAGCTTTTAAACCTTGGTCATGTTCTGGTCATGTTTTTAGCCAATCATACACCTCCATTTGATTGTTTACACTTTTGAGGAATAACTGCAACGAGTGATTCTATTAGCCACTTTCTTTACACTACCATGATTGAAAAAGTTCCAAACCTTACCTGGAACCAGCTACTACCCGAAAATATCACTCGTTCCTCAAAGACGAGTCTCCTTTAAGCTCTTTTCATCTAACTCGTAAAATATGAAAAGATTGTCGAGCAATTGGCCTTTCCAGCTTGTTAAAGCAATCAAAAGTGCCATCCCTCCTCTAGATTTTTATCTTTTTGTACCTAAGGGATCATTACAAAAAAATATAAAGCGCTTGTCTTGTTCGACTCATTAAAACTATCGAAAAGTCATCACTTTCGTATTATTTTATACTTTTTCAGACTAAGGGGATTATATTGCGAAGAAGGATTACTAGAGTTTCCTTTCCATCTCTTTTTAGATTCTCTAAAATTAAAAAGGACTGAGTTATCTTTGTCGTTAAGCTCATTAAAACGATAGTGACAAACTTGTCCATGAATACAAGAGTGATTTTCACTATTGTTAGGCCCGTTAAAACATAGCGACGGGTTTTCCTAAAGGGAAAATTATGGAACAAGCATATGTTATCCTCCTCAAGCTTGACAAAAATAAAGAGGTACTGGTCAAAAATGACTGGGAAAAAATTGGGAAGAAAAATTGAAGAAGCTTTATTGGTATCAAGTCGCTCTTGAACATGACACTTTCACTCCATCACATGATTGAGTCGGGTTGGGTTATTCGATTCACCATCATATCACCATTGGTCCTCCGTACCATCCATTTTTGGGGTTAATGCTACCAATCCATTTCAGTGTCGCCGATATGTTCAAGAGAAGTTGCTCAGAGAATTCACCAACCTAGCTTACGCCTCATCAGCTGTAATACCTTCACGCTTCATTCTTTCACGACCGCCACCCTGAACCTTGTATCATCAGATCATTTTCACCTCCACAAAATGATTTGCTCCATTTCATGTCATAGATGTGGGATTCATTAAGGCCCTCCTATGACGGGTCACTTCTTATCGACATCAGCTCATTATCCAAGAAGTTGACTTAGGAACAACCCTTTCAGTTCTTTGAAGCTTGCATGCCTTAATGGCAAGTTTCTCACTTCTAGTGACAGGTTTACATCAATGGCCTTCGACCGAAAGATTTTTCATGGTGTTCGACATCGACTCATGTATTCACACCATGTGAATTGTAATACCATACCTTGAGGGTCACTATCATTATCGGTGATTCCTCTTGCGCCTGTTAATTGCTTACATCATTGGCTGGTAATTAGGTGATGTCTTTCCATGTTCGACATCAGAACATCTTTTCACATGGATTGACTTGTACTTCGGGTGAAGATTGAACAAGTTTGAAGACCCTGGATCTAGTTTCATCCATCCGGGAGATGATATATTCAGGAAAATAAACACATCAAATGTACATCATAGCTGCACAGATAATCATCCAAGCTAAGGGATGATGGCTCTACCAGAATCATCAGTCTGCCACACAGACGGTAGTCTGTCCTATGTACATGAAAATGAATTTATAAATTTTAGCATGGGAATGTTCGCCTCAGCTAGATCATGAAAATATTATGAAGATAATGTATTGTATTGTATCTTATTACATGTCACCTTCTAGTTCAAAAAACCTTGGATCCTCATGATAAATCATTTTACCTGACATCAGAATATTTACGACCTCATGATTTAGGAGGCAACTGTTTTAGACATATTTGGGCACTGTAACCCCAATGTCATATTTCCATAAACCAAGGGCTTCTAAGCCCCTAAAAGTGTTGTTTCATAGCCTAAAGGAACAAGGTCAATTGATTACATCATCTCCAATAAGTTCTCCCTGAAAAACTACTCAGAACTGTTCAAAACTGGACCATCTCACCTGCTCCATGGTCAAGGTGTGATGCATCTCACCTATTGCACATGGAGGGTGCGATGCATACTGAAAATCCCTTTTATAGGGTGCGATGGGCGAGAGTAGACAAATGGAAGAGGCAGTTTTCTAGGTGGAAACCCAGAGAATCTTCTAGAAACTACTCAGATGACACTTGCCTCTCTGAATTCACCCAGGGATGAGTAAGAGATCATGAAATCTCCAAGTGGAACCAAGAACTATCATAGAAATGACACTAATCAAAATCCCAAAAGTGAGCTCACTCACCTGCAAATACCTATATATAGATCCCTCATCGTAGAGATCCAGAGGCTGGAATTTTGTATCTTGTAAGGAAGTGCCGTTGGTTTCTTTGTGAAACATCATATGTTGGGTGATCTAGCTTTTCATGAGGTGAAGAGGGCTTTCATGCTGGGAGGATAGCACTGGGTCAGACCAATGGGTTGTAGTCCTCTCTTCTACTACTTCTATCAATAAATTTATTTGATTTTTCCTCCATATTCTTGTATAACTCTGAACCTTGTATTGATATATGCATTTGTATGGTTAATATAAATCTGATCCTATATTTTTTATGGTTATAGATCTCTATGCTTTGATGGTATTATGTTGCTATGACTCTAAAGATGTTCTTTGAAGCGAGACAAGTAAGGAAGGAGTGGCGAAGTTCTGTCAAAGGAGGGAGGAAACAAGTAAGGAGCCAAGCGAACGACTGAGGTCAGTACTCTCTACTTCTCTCTCATATATATCTCGTAAAGGAAACGCAAGTAAATTTAGTTTGTTTTTTTCTATGATAGCTACCTATCTTAGTGGGACTAGCAGCTCTAAATGGTCACTAGTTTTCCCAATAACACCCGTTCTTCTCTTCTCTTCTCTTCTCTTCTCTTCTTTTTTGGCCCTTTCTTATGATATCATTTGCATATATTTTTCCTCTTTCTTCATTTGATTAATGATGCCCTTATTTATGATTTATTATTGAAGTTACTCCATCCTCTTCTCCAAACATTTTTTGTCCATGAGTATGTTACCAAATATCTCTTCATTCCATTGCTTAATTTCATTCTTAACATGCTTTAGTCTATGTTTAAATTGATACATTTGGGAGCCTCTTTGAGGAGGGGTGTTATGACACCATTCCTTCAAGTTGTATAGGAAGTTAGGATGGTCCAACAATAAAGCTTCAAACCTGGAGGATCTATTCCCAGGGGCTTATGAGAGGTGGATTTTCATGGCTATAGGCTAGTGGCATGATCCCGCGTGGGGAAGAATTCTTCAATAAATATCTAGGGAAGTGAGGAAGATATATTATGAGATGAGGAATCTATTCATTCGTGAGTCTATTTTTCTATCCCCCCATCTATTGTTCCAAGTGTGGACTCCATTGGTGGTCTCAACTTGGAGTTGGTACCTATTAGTTTGATGAAGTGGGAACTTTTTCTAAAGATTGACTAGTCATTTCAAATTCACTGTTCATATGGTAGTATGATGAAGGGGGAGGAAGATGAGATGAAGGTATTCTTCTGTTCCCAAAGGCATGAAAAGAATAGTGTTTATTAAAATACCATTTCTTGCAATTGGTTGAGTTATTTCAATGAAAGGTTTCAAATTGCGTCATTTTTCTTTTTCCCACTATTATAATTAAGAGCTAAGTTGAATCTCATTTTACTTTGGGTATACCTTGTTAAGTGTCAAAACTAATTATTTTTTTTTTTATGTTTTAGAGGGGAATCCATACCTCCTTCAAATCACAATGATTGTTTCATTGCTTCATTCCATCTTTGATTAAATTTTTTCATTAAAAAATGGTAAGTTCATACTTTTTACTACTTTCTTTTTCAATGTGGGTTTATTTAGTTGTATTAGTTATATTGTAGTATTTGCCATTTTTTTGTGATACTATCACTAATTGGTTATGTATATTCAATTTTGGAAGAAGAACAAGTCAATGGAGATCAATGACATGCGTGTTAGTGAATTCTTCCTCTGTTGTAGCTCTTTCTCTAGCTTGTTGATTCTCCCCAGTTATATATTTATATCTTGGTTTCCTTATGATGTCTCTGTGATGGAAACTAAGTATTGGATGGACCAAGGTATTTTCCTAAGTGTTTCTAATATAGATTAGAGGGTCATGGACTAAGTCTATGGATCTAAAATTGCAAGGTTTTAACAACAAAATACACAAGAATACAATAGAGATGATATTCTCTATTAAAATGAAAGTTCTAACTAATAGCTTTGATGGAATAATGTATACATTTTAATGAGGGAAATTTGCTGCATAATGAATGAAAACATGGTTTTTAACAAGGGAAACAAATAACTATGCAATGGAGGAAAAAGTAGTTTTTCACAAGGGTAGAAATTCGTTTTCAAAAGTTAGAGCTTATCAAGATCAAGGGTTTCTAATTATAGGTTTGAATTGACCTCTTATTGTTGAATAAAAAATGTTTTGGTTAGTAAATCAAATTATCATTTTTTACCTCTCCATTTTATATCATTATAAGCGTTAGATTAGTAAGAACTTCCATGCTAGTTGTTTTCCAACTCAATTAGTATCAATTTCCATTTTCTCAGTTTTATAGTTGCTATAAGGAAAAAGAGTCGAGATGTCTCTGATCACATTGTTTTTGGATTTGATCCAACTATCAGAGAAAGTCGTAAATGCTTTCCAAATTTTTTCGATGCTTATTTTCAAACATTTTATCATTTTGACTTGTTAGGTTGTTAATCAAATGATGCTATCCTTGCTTTTGTATTTGCAATTACATCACGTGGGAAAGAAATCACAACCGTAAACCAAGACAAATTTGACCTTGTGATAAGTAATGTCTATATGCTTGACATGGATGGATTCAAGTTGTTGGAACTTATGGGGTTGGAAATGGACATTTCTGTTATCAGTAAGTGTAGAATTTCATTTGGAATACCTAGAATTTTGATTTCTTCTAATATTTTGTTACTTCTTTTGTCTGTTAATTCCCTTAAAGGTTTATGGCAGCTAAAATATGACATGTACTGATGGAATGATCCTAGCCAATTTATTTTTGGTATAAGAAGGACTAGAAGTAATGAAGAAAGGTAGAGGATTCACACTAACTTGCAATGAATAAAACTTCTACCTAAGTACAAAGGTCTGAACTGATCTTTTTGACTTTTGAAACCTTAAGCCCTAGATAAGGCAATATGTTTCATATAAAGTAGGAATTTACGAGATAAGTTATGTGCTACATGTTCCATGTGTTTTATAACTAAATTGGGGTTGGTACTGAAGTTAGGGGCATCTAGAGAGGATAGCTTGCAATTTTCAAATATTACAATGAGCAATATTTTCCTTCTTTAATTATCACTCGCTTTTTACTGGAATCCTACATAAGTGATCCTCTCCACAGTCGAATGGGTAGATATTATAGAAAAATTAAGTGAATATTCTTTAAGTCATAAAGACTTCCCGGTATGGATGAATTAATTAAAGAACCACCACCCATAAATTGCAGTACAATTTTCTTGACAGTGGTTATGATTAATATGAACATGGCATTGAAATTGTACATTAATTTGTAGATTCTTGTAGTGTATTGTTCTACTAAACTATTGTCTTTTGAATGATATAGTGATGCCAACAAATGGGGAAACAAGTGTTGTGATGAATGAGATAACTCATGGGGCTTTTGATTACCTGATGAAGCCTATGAGACTTGAAGAAATACAAAATATATGGAAACATGTTTTAAGAAAAAGGAGGACAGAGAGTAACGAACATGGAAAATTCATCCATGGAGATGCAAATGACAATTTTAATCATGGATGACAGGATCGAGAACATGGTTCTAGTTCCAATGATGGAATATTAATAGGAAGAGAAAAGAACAAAATGATGATGAGGATGAAAATGC
Source organism: Pinus taeda (assembly GCA_000404065.3). Classification (NCBI taxonomy): domain Eukaryota; kingdom Viridiplantae; phylum Streptophyta; class Pinopsida; order Pinales; family Pinaceae; genus Pinus; species Pinus taeda. The sequence goes on from APFE030314765.1 coordinate 153,139, forward strand.
AGATGAAATTGATATGGAAGACTCTTCAACATCATAAAATCGAAGAGTTGTTTGGTCAATGGAGTTGCTTCAATAATTTGCAAATTTTGTTAATACATTGGGAATAGACAGTAAGAAACCTTTCTATTCAAAATTTTAGCTTTGTAAATTTATCTTTTCAATGTATGACCATTGACATAATGAGTTACTTGTTACCAGAATGTATTTCTTTGCTACTCATTTTCTCTAGAAGAAATTTATAGTCATTTAAATTGGAATGTAGTTCTATGTAAGCAATTATCACATTTACAGGTAAATCAATTTTCTTTAGAGGATAAATTTGCATGATTATCTCTAAATAATAGGATTTTTTTCACAGGTCTTTTAATGTTGATATGATTTCTTTATGATACAAAATATGTTCCAAAGGGAATATTGGAGCTTATGAATGTTTAGGGATTAAGACAAGAAAGTGTTGTATGGAATCTATAGGTGTAGTTGAGTTTCTACCATATTTTTTACATATCTAAAACCGAGTCACCTTTCATGCTTAGATTTTGGATTTCAATATCTAGATATGTTGGATTTTTTTTTATGATTTCTTTGTTTCTACAAGTATCTTTGATCTCTAATTCATAGATGTGTATAAATTGATTCAAGTGAGAAATCACATGTGACTCACATATATGTCTAAATTGATTAACGTTAAAGATTTTTTTGATGGTATGTTATTTTTTTTTAATAATCTTTAGAAGTATAGGCTATACTTGAAAAGGCATTGTGGTTTGGCTAGTCATCAGGGTATCATAGGTAATGCATTTGGAGGAGGCATAGAATCTTTGATTTCTTCTCTTTGCCAAGTGGATGGTTTTTATGATTTGGAAGTTCTTGCTTAATTGGTCAACTGTTTTCTCATTCTCTTGAATCATTGTAACCATGGGTTGTGTATAGATTAAATGGTTTAGTAGGCTTGGGTTTGTCAGGTCTAAACCCCTATGGAATTCTCCAATTTACCTCTCTTTGAGGACTTGGGAGTAATAAAATAATTGGAAAATCTAAAGGAATTGCACCTATAAGCAATCTAGGGATTTGTTAGGATATTCCGACACATAGGAAATAGTTGAGTATAACTTGGTCTAGTATAGAGTTAGGTAAAGTGTGTCTTTACTATGTACTTTTGTAACTTACAATCCAACGGTCACGATATGTAGTGATTCGACGGTTCATTCTCTCCTCGGTATTACGACACTTGATCCGTGGCTTAACAATTGATTAGTCCATGATCTCTATTTAAAGAGCATGGAGGGTCATTTATAGGTTAACTGTTCATGAAAGAAAATTATGTAAAATTTCATTCTTTTATTAATAAATTGTCTGAAGTGGCCACGTTGGCTCAGGTCGTGGACTATTTCCCTCTTTGAGGGTTTAAACCACGTCAAAAATACTGGTGTATTGATTTCTGATCTGTTTGTGAGTGGTGTCCTTTGGTGTTCTGTCTGAGGAACTTGCCCTGTAAATTCCCGCAATATTACATTTCCTTGTTTATCAACTGGAATTGAACTAGATCAATTACAATTAGAAAAACAAATTGCTAGACTTGGATATATAAGTTCTCTTGTGGATTATACTAAAGGATTTCACACAATGTAGTGACAGCTAACAACTACAAATAGTCTTCTTGTTGACCTAGGTGGAGGTAATAATGGCAACATGTCAGTGAATTTAACAAATAATGATTTGGTGTTGCAATTGATGCAATAGTAGTAGCAAAAGCACGGAAGGGGTTTGACCACCTTAACCACTGAAAGAATTGTTGTTCAAATATTGGGGGCAAGCAATATTAACATGGTAATCTCTTCTCAACTACCTAATACTAACATAAATAATGACAACTACAATAATCGTGCAACAGTGTTAAGGTTAGTAAAAAATGAACATTCAATGGGCGACCCTCTAAGTAGTACATGTTACGATGTGCATAATTGAAGGGAAATCCTTTTAAATATCTCAAATGTTGATTATATTCTAATGGAATTTTCTATTCCTCCTGTAAATTCCCTTATAGGGCCTAACCCTCATCATATTAATCCAACAAAAGTTATCTTCCTTTCCTTTATTAATGCAGTTGATAACAATAGTTGGAACATAAGTGATGTTGTGCCATCTGACAATAGAAGACCTGAGCTTCTAGTTATTGGTAATATGAATGTTGGTATTAGATGCAGTATGAATCAAATTCTAAAGAAGATACAAAAAATCATAATCAATATTTGGGAACCATTTCAAATACTTTATTAAGTACGCAATTGAGTTGGGAATCTCTTCTTAATTAGAAATTTGTGGGAACATATATTTCTTGCAAGGGGCAGAACACTAGTTTTTGTGATCAAAAGATGAGTTTGGATTTCAAATTCCCAGTGAGTAAATTGTTCTGGGGATTGGTGGGTGATGTGAAAGTGATTAGTCCACTATAGACAGTCAAATGAAGTTGAGGAAAGGCTATCTGATAGATCATGTACACATGGATAATGGCTTTCTTTCAGAAAATGTTACTTTTGGAGATGAAATTATGAGAATTTTCTTTAAACAACTGTGCTCTTACAAAAACTCTTGAGATGTATTATAACCTGACTTACAATATAAAATTACAAGTTAAGTCTTACCCTTATGCCCTTTTTTATGATTATAGATTAGAATGCACTAATACAATTTGAAATGAAATTGATTACAACTTGCATGGCTTGCAGTCATAGTAGCTTGCTCGTTATGTTTTTTTGCCAATGATTGAGCTTATGCTTGCTTTTTTGGCAAATTTGACTTGCATCTTTTTCCTTAATCTAGTTATTTTATGTGGATTATTTCCTAGATATCTGTCTCTGTAAAGTGGTTTGGAGTTTGTAGTAGGCGAGGGAGTGATCCCCTCCTCAAATCCACTCCTAAAGCGTGTTCCATTCAAGAGTGCATCGAGAGAAACATCACGAATTGCCAAAATTTTTATAAAATCTATATAAAATCCTATGAAACCCTCAAGGCATAATTATATAAATTGAGGTAAGCATTACTTAACCACTGAATGAAAGGATTAAATATTTAAAAGAGTATTTCATGCTCATCCATAAACTTCCTCTACTAAGAGGTATTGCAAAGAGATCTTGTACATGTATCATTTGATCAATGAATTTCATATATTTACAGAATTTCACAAATAATACTCAAGATCTGGACATAAACTTCTATGGGAAAAGTGTAATATTATTCACTACCGTATAAGGAAAATATATGCCTCCTTCCTTAAAAAAAGGGAAACAAAATAGCCTCCAGAACATTGTCATGTCCAAAGTGATTAATCCTGGGCACATACTTGTATTCGAATTCCTTTTGCAAGAAACATAATAGAAGTGGATGAAATAAATGAATTTTCCAATCTCAATTATCAACTTATCAAAACATTGTGAAAAGAGCTTCACATGCATCCAATATTCAACATGCCAAACAAGAAACTTATATATTTCTTGAGAAAGTAGATAGAGTAAGAAAGTAACTACTAATATTACATTAATCAATCGCCACCTTGTTCTACCTCCCATTCAATGGTTTGGGTATTCTTTCAAAAATAAGCTAGGGCATAGAAGATGTCAATATGCCCTGAATATAACCCTTAGTTTTCCACTGATAACCTAACTTAATTGGTGAGATCATTCCAGAATATTATCGACTAGGAGTGCTTGATGATCTCCTAACCTTTGAAATTAATTCTTCCACAATTTTTCCATTCCCTGAACTTCCTCCAACACTCTTATTGAGCTAACTCTTGTAACAAGTGCATCGACCATAAAAGGATCATTAATTGTAAACTGATCATAAAGTGAAATTGTACTATCATTTGTCATAGAACATTTCCCACCAATTCTTGGTCTCAAAGACATACCTTTCCCAACTTTTGTAGTATAACTAGATTCCTACTTAAGGCCATTTTCCAAAGGACTAGTTGAGTATTCCATCCCATCAACCTTGGTTTTCCTTATAACTAAGATTTCACTTTCTTTATTGATTTAATTACAACTGGAATCCATAGCAAGTATCTCCTTGGAAAGGAGATCATAAATAGCTCTTAAGGAACCCTCACCTCTTCCAGAATTTTCAACCTTATTCAGTAGATCTCCATTCAATAAAACCTTAGACATTCTATTTACATCATAAGATCCACCATTTCAATAAGTTTGTGGTGAGGTAAATGGTTCACCTTCTGTATGTAGTTCATTCCCTGTGTTGTATACCGTCATCTATGTTCCTTTATTACTCTCCTGTGATTGTGAAAGACCATAATAACCTCTTAAAAGGCTCATTGCAAGAGAAACCTATGTCTTCTAAGATTTCTTTATCTTAGAGACATTTGTGGAATTGAAAGAATTATTCCTATATGATGAGTAAATCCCATAATGTGGCGGTAATCAAGAAGTAATAGAGATGCACAGAAATCTAAGCACATTATTAAAGACTAAAAATGTGGAGCGAGTTCACGTACCTTGAAATTTCAGATAATTGTTAATGTATAGGAATAATGTAAACAACGAATTTCATGTTTATTAAATTCAAAAATACCGTAACACTCTGATTGCTAAACATAGTAACAAAGTGTGGTCCACTCTACCAATTTCCCAGAATAAAAAGTAAAATACTTGACAAGAAATTTTAAATAGGTACCATGATTTTTTCACTTTGAAACGAGAATGATATAGTGTATAGTCACTTCAAAGTTAACAAAACATAAAATCTAGGGCATGATAAGATAAATCGTGTAGGGAATACTGTCCAAAATGATTGGTAGGAACAATTTTAGTAAATCAAAACATCTAAAGTTCATTAAGGATGATATCCTATACTAACAAAAGTGGGTTTCAAAACCAACATCCTTGATTTACCTGCAAGAATTTTGGGAAAGTATGATTGTCAAAAGCCGACTATGACCAATTTTTGTTTTTTTTATAGATTTAGTTGTCATGACGAACATACAAGTTAGGTTACAATGTTTATCTATAGGAAACAATATATCAGCAAGATAATTCAATTATAGAATATTCCAACACATATTTCCTATGATAATAGAGAATGTGCTCACTGGGTATGGTTTGGAGGCATGGTAACTAACAAGTAGGAAGCTGAAAGATGGGAATGCGGAACAGCCTTGAAGAAACTGTACCTCACAAATTTTTATTCCACATGATAGTGTCTTAGTATCATGGAAATGGATATTAGACAACACAATGGAAATAGAAGGATCATAAATCAATGTGAGACTTGTGGTCCTCCACTCCAAAAAGATTCAGTCTTGCATATCATTAGTAGTAATGTCCCTAATACCATAGGCTTCATCACTAATAATTATATACCCAAGCAATTAGAAGCAAGGTTCATTCCATCCTAAGCCAACAACATTCTATTTTTGGACAACATGACATCATCCTTAACTACATTTTAAAATTTTTCAAAAATTCCCATTTGCATAAGGCCAATTTACTTGCAAGGGTACTATTGCTACAGTAAGGTTTTATGTATCTTGAGAATTTTAGCTACACTACTTATAATCTTGTGGTAAATAAGGGGCAACACCATAAATTACCATCACAAAACCTATATTACCATATTCACCTATCAAGGTAAGACATGTTGTTGATTCAACATAGTCAATTGAGTTGTATCTTGTGAGTAATGACTATTTGAGATATGCAATAGTTGAAAATATATTTTTCTTTTATTTTGTTTTCATTTCATTCCCTATATGTGGGTTGATTTAAGTGACCTAAGGCATGTGGCTTTGGTGATTTGTATTGGACTAACTGGTGGTCTTTGAAAATATGACTTGGATCATTGTTTCTCTATGTTGGAAGAGACATTGTGACTTCAATTCTAAGGCATTTCAAATGTAACATGTTGCATTTTTTTAACTATTTTTCTTGTTTTGTTTTCCAACATTCCCTTGGATGAACTATTCATAATTCAGGCATGAGACACTGGGAAGCATCAGATGAAGCCTCATGATTCCTCTCATATTCTTCACATGAATTTAGGTAATGATAACGTGAACTTGAGTGGGATAGATAAAAATTTCATCCTAGTGAGCATGCATATATGTATGGATTTAGGACCAACAACTAGAAATATGAGTCCAAATTTGTAACAAACTCCTTATTTACCCTTTATTGAACAAAATTTCATGGAAAATATTCGAAGAATTGTTGAAATTATATAATATCTTGACATGAAAACCTTATTTGTTCTATCATCACAAATTTCTATTGCAAAATCCATTAGAGAAACTTACCCCATTGACTTAGATTAGGAATTCAGTGAGTCTTCTAAATCTCCAACAGAAGATAGTAAATAAGACATAACACTTCCAAAGGATTCTAACATGGTTATAACCTTCTCATAGACTTTTTCAAATGAAAATACTATAATCACACAAAATCATTTGAATCCTTCTATTGATGTGGATCATCTTTTGGAAGGGCTAAGCGAAGAGAAATGAGTTGCAAACCAGTAGGAATAAGCACAGAGAATTGATGAAAAAATAAGACGTTTAGCTCCAAGAAACTTTTCCTTATTTTGGAAAATGATCACACACTTCTAAATTCTACTAAGTTGTGATACAAATGTAAACCATCTTGTTATACTTTTGGTGATTCCTAGGCAAAGAGGGATGTGAAGTAAATGAATTAATTCGTGATAAGTGAGTATATAAATGTTGCTAATTCATGATTATTTTTTTCCAACAATTTATTAAAATAGATCATGTGCATGAGGAAATGTTAAGGAAGGAGGAGCAAGACCAAGAGAAACCTCAACATCACATTTTTTTCTTTCCTTATATGGGAATGTGGACTAAATTGGGACCTAACATCTGAATTTTTTGGACACGGTTAGTATAATTTGGGTTTAACTATTAATATCTTCGAAAATTGTAGTTCTTACAGGAAGCATTAGATTGATAATGTGGAATTGACAACTTATGTGTATTCCAATAAATGAATCTATTCCTTCTTTCATCTAATTCATTCTTTGATATTTTACATTGTAGGAAATAAAGTTGTATGAACTATATGTTTATACAATAGGCAACAAAGCTTATGCCACAAAGATGGCCAAATTACTTGATCCCACAATAAATTTATTTGCAAGACATGTTATTTCGAAGGGTGATGAGTCTGATATAGATGGAGATGATAGGCTACCTAAAACTAACGATATAGACCATGTTTTTGGAATGGGATATGTAGTAGTAATTATCAATGATTCTGCAAGGGTTTGAATGATCATAGATATAATTTAATTGTGGTCAAAAGGTAAGTTCATTTCAAATTCTTTCAGTGTCTAATCAAAATGTTACAATTGTTAATGGTTGTGTTTCAAAAGTGGTGGTTAAAGGTATATGTTACTACTTCTAAAATTGAGAGACTGCCATGTATACATACATGTACTTCACCTATAGTAGGTGACAATTTAGATTTCTAATCTTGTCACTATCATAAGTAGATGTTTATGAGAAGCTAGAGGATGGAACACTTGCATCTTCTTTAGCAGCAAGGGGCTAAAAAATAATCTATAACATATAGTGTGTCTGTGGAACCTCAATTTAGAGATATTCCATGAGTTTCATTGTATAGTTGATTTTTAACACATATACCATTCAATTCAAACATAGGTGACTCAAAAAATTGACCATAATTTTTCTCAAATAAATAGTTGCATGAAGTGGATGTATGGGAATTTTCTACAGTTGAACAACAAAAAAATTTCAAAAATTGTAAAGTGGTTTTCAATACTGGTTTTCCAATTGGAGAAGTGTATCCACATCTTCACCCTTTGTGGCATATGGTGAAAAATTTGGTGTAGTATTCACAACACAAATTGATGGTAAAGTAAATCATGTTATAACCCTTGCCCATAGGACTAAGAAGCTATGTATTTTACCTTTTTTCAAATATGAAAGTCTTGGCATACATTATTTTAATGTCTAGTAGCATAACATATTTTGGAAAAAGGGATTTTTTTTTCTCAATATTATTACATATAAATGACAGGTTTTTCTAATGGGTCCTCTCGAGTCTCCACCTAGGTTATGTTCTATAAGTGAGATGACAGGACTCTGAGCTTCTACAAAATTCAATTTATTCTCGGGACCGTCCTTGGAATGAGGGAAAGTGCTTAGTGGGTTTCCATGGAAAATTCATCACGTGGAAAAAATAAAAACATATAAAGGTCAGATAGGGTGACAAGATTAGAAGTTGTATTGAGCATTGCACTAGCCCAATATATAATATGAATTGATTAAAAATTCATAGGGCTATTTCAATTCTCATATTTCTATATCACTTCTTTACAGAAAAATGTATATTTAAATACAAATCAAACTAAAATAGAGAAGCCTAATTATGAAGATGTTTCTCTCTCCAATACCTCACAATGTTATTTTTCTGAATTATACTTAAATTTCACTAGTAATAACATGGATTTATACATTGATTCTAACAACGAATTTAAATCATGGTAAATATATGAATATCCCATTAAGTATGACCTAAATATGATTGAAAGAATCACACCTTTAGCCTAAGCATATGGCAAGGTAATATCTGAGCTATGAAGTTTTATTCGGCACACTGTTTGTTTTCTTGTTTTGGTTAGAAAAGGGTTTTCTCTTGGTTTTATGTGACTTTCAATTTCTCATTTGTAGCATGTTGAGAAATGGGAAAGAATAATGTGTGAAATTTATCTTGCAGAAATTGATGTTGAATGAAACGATAGAGAGTTTAACCAAGCTACATCCCCATTTGATAAAGGTAGAGGAACATCTTAAAGATATGCATAAGAATACACCATATATAGAGTTTAAATACGAGTAATATATGCCTTTTTCGTTTCTAGATATGTTCTTTTTTGTACCCAATATATCATAGCAAGAAAAATATCTATATTGTAGGAATTGTTTGAGTACCTCATTGAGGTATATTTTTCTGATGTCCTACTTGATTGATACCGTTGAATGACATGAAGGTTTTAAATATGATTTAATATGTTTCTGAATCAAATCAAATTCAAATCTTCTAGATATAAAAGATAAAAACAAATGTCAATGCCTTCGTTTTATTGTTACTTGACTCTGGGGTGGGTAAGTTATAAGAAATGGAATTGGAAAAAGGATGGGGAGACAATAGAGAGCATGTATTGGATATGATTCATTTGTTCTTGGAGATCCTTCAGGCAACTGATCTATAAATTTTGGAAATGTTTCTAGTAGGGATTCTTATGGTTCTTAATGTTGTGATTCTTTCACCTGATGGTTGTTTCGGGAAAGAAAATGTTTTAGGAATTCCAAACATTGGTGGAAAAGGTAAACAATTTTTTATAATAGCAATGTCCATTCCATGATATCCCTCTCTATTGTTTGATTGTAATTTTAATGTTTCCTTTGATTTTTGTTTTGTCTTTCAACTATGAAATTGAAAATACTTCGTATCATGTCAATTTAAACAAAATCCAAATCTTTTAGGTGAAATTAGTATTACACGATATTGATTGAAATCATTTTAGCTATATTGTGTTAAAATATTTTCATGGATATTAGAAAGGTTTACTTTCATGTTGTTATTTGAGCATAGGTTGTCTATATAATTTACCTAGTTCATGTGTTAGAGAATGAAATGTTATTGAAAATAAAACAACAAGGATTAGACATCACACCTAATATTATTAGTTTTCACAAGCTATCTATAGGCTAAGCATTTTAGGATGTAACTTAGTTGGCATGATTATGCCAAAGATTTCCTTCAAGGTTGAGTACTAAGTTATTAAGGTTTTATTTTCTATGGCGAAGTTTTATTTGATTTGTTTATATAGTTCATCTATCCATAATTCCCCAACTGAAGAAAACTTGTTTGATTTTCTTGTTTTTCTTGGGAAAAATGACATTGACATTGCCGTTGTTGAGGTATATGTTGTATAAATCCTCTATAGTCTACTTTAATTTATATTCCAATGTTCACATTATTTCATTTCTTATTCTTTTTATTGTATCTTCTTTCAATTTCATATGTGGAACTCAGTATGATGGTAAGAAGAAAGAATTGAAGAAAGAGGAGAACAATAACAATGGAGTGACAAATGCAAAGAGAAAGAGAAGAAAACTGGTCTAGTGATACCCTTAAATCCAATATCTCACAAGAGGCACACACATAGAGATTGATGGTCAAGCCTTTAGAGTTGGTGAATTCACTTGTAATGCCTTAGCAACACAATGATAATGTTTTGAAGCGATGAAACAATATTTCAAGTGTAAATTGTTGTCCAACCAATATTATGTTGGAAACTCATATTGTATTACTTAACATTTCATATAATATTATTTATGTGGTTAAAATTATTTATAGTTGTACTTGATATTACTGAGTATTGTAATTAACATATGTAATTTTTCATTTTCATATTAGATGAACATGCACATTGTATGTCATTTCTTTTAATTTAATCACAAAATCATACTAATTAATTTATGTTCATTAATAATGAACACATAAAATCAATTTAAAACTACTAAAATAACAATTTATATTGGTTAATGTTGAACATAAATAAAATGAATATATGACTAAATTAGTCATTTATAATGATTATTAATGAAAGCAAATGAAATAAATATAAACTACTAAATCATTCATTTATATAATAAATATGTAACTACCAAAAAATGATAAATGACTAATGTAAATGATCAATTTGTGATTACAAATGACAACTAAATTTTGCATATATACAATTATTAGCAGCTAATTTACAATATCTTATAACACAACCAAATTTTAACCATAATTATTTGGTCATTAATTGGTTTCAAAATCTGACTAAAATTTTCAAATATATGAATAGTAGTAACTAACTTACAATATCTTATAACACAACCAACATTTTGGTCATATTTCTTTAGTCATTAACTTATTTTTTTGGGTGATTGTATAATAGTATATTGTGCAGTGTATTTGATCATTAGTTGTGGAAATTATTGGCTAACTCAATGATTAAATTAATGACTAAATATACTACTAGACAATAAAATTGAGACAACTAATTAATGACTAAAAGTTGGTTGCATTATAAGATACTATAAATTAGCTACTACTGGTCACTGATAGAAAAATGGTTGTTTATATGTAAATTTAAGTCTTGCTTAGTAACTAATTAGCCATTTTGTACTAGTGATCTAACGATATAATGTGTAGAAAGTGTAGCCATGAGTGGAAAAAGGGTGTCAATCATGCAACAATGTTAAATAAATGAGGAAGATTACACTTCCAAATAGATTAAGCAATTCGAATATTGTTATTGGGTTCCATGAATCAATCTTATTTGAAATAAGTTTTTCTTAGTTTATTAAAATGTGTAAAGGTTATTTATTCCTAATTAATATTCATGTGCTTTTTAGACAAGCTCAGTGATCATTTATGTCCAGCACTTTGAGGGTGCTTGAACCAAATTAGTGGCGATCATGGAACATAGAACCCAATGACAAGGTTGAAGTCTTGAAGAATAGACCCAACAATGTCATGATTAGGAATTATAAAATGTACAAATATTTAACACAACCAGTGAACACCACTGCCCCATTCATTAGTTCATGTGAATTTCCGCATCACCGTAACATCAGTGACAATAATTATGGTTTCAAAAACCTTCCTTATTCTTCTCAAAACCCCTCTTTTATTAATATGTAAATGTTCGCCTCATGGGGTCAACAATTGTGTTGTGATCAATTAAGCATGTTCTAGGTAGTAGGCATGAGAGAGAAGTGCAGAAGCTCAAGAGTCATAAGGGTAGGTTAAAGGGAAAGGTAGGTGGAAAATCACCTCACCTATATAAAGGTACCCTCATGCCCCATTTTATAGGGGGGATTTTTGCACTTGAGCTTAGATGAGGAGTACATAGTTGATCTATGTTTAAAAAGATAGAGGCACTCAACTCCTGGTATCTAGGAGGGTGAGTTGTGGTGAGGCTAAGGTTTTGCATTAGATGTTGGTATGAGAAACCCATGTTCCATTTTTGAGCTTTGATGAATTGCAAGACATGTACTTGTATGTGTAGTAGAATTAATAATATGTTCTTCATTTCCAGAACTCATTCCCATGCTTACTCATAGTGGTTTTCTTGTTTTTCTGATATTTTCACTGTATTTATATGTGTTCTTTTAAAAAGGAAATATGTTATGGATTGGTTTGTAATTGTTGCATGTATGTATGCATGCACCGATGAATACAATGATGGATCAAGATCATGAGACCTGAAATGATATTTCATTGTATGATCTATTCAAGGATTGATTGGATCTAAGTATTGATGCATGTTTTTATCTTTGATTATTATGATATGGGTCTTTCTGAAGCTCTTAAGAGTTGCGCAAATTTAGGTCAAAATTTAGAGATCTATACGCTGGTTGGTCTTGCGAAAAGTGTGTATAGACACGATTTTACTTCTGTAAATTTGGATTTATAAAGTAAGGAGTTTATGTCCATAAATGACTGATCAACCTGATCAGTGTTGTTGTTTCCCTGTTGTCTACAATGATGTCCTCATGTTGATTTGGGTTATGTGATAATGTGTGAAGTAGATATGATTGAATGATGAAGTTGAATTTGGGTATTAATTGATTGATGAAGGTTAAGATTACATTTTAATTGTGATTAAAGTTCAAATACAGTTCTGTGATTGGTTTAGATTGTTATATTAGATATGAGTGTGATTGAGTGTTCTTTTCAAAAACTGTAGTGGTTAAATTTTCAATTTTCAGCATATTAAGGTCTATACGTGGGTTTCTCTCCAAAAAAGCACATATGCTAGCGGGTTGCCTTAAGTGAAGTAGCGGATACATTATGGAAAAAGACTTATCAGGATTACAGTTGATTCTGTGTGTTGATGCAACATTCTGAGTTTAGTTCTATGTACTGATTACAGTGATCTAACTACTCCAGTTGATTGGTTAAGTTTTGATTATGTATCAGTTGTTTGGGTTTCAATGATTGGCTGTGTAAGAGATTAATGATTGTTTTACAGTGATGATTGAGCATAAGTGTTGATATTGGATCCAGTCTCTAAATTTGATGAAAATTGGTCCATGGATGTTGCTAAGGATTGGAGTCTTTAGTGAGGAAGTTGAAGCTTCCTGCCAATAGTAGCTGGTGATCAGATTAGGGGGTTGGAGCTCCCTTCTAGTAGAAACTGGAGAATGAGTGAAGGTTGTAGCCTTCAGTAGGTGGGTGATTGCGTACTAGTATGAATATGCACCAGTACAAGAATCTAAGCAGTTTTTGATATCAATAAGTTTTGAAGACTGAGATGACAACAACAATGGTTTTCTCCCACATTTGGTTTCTACCTTAAATCCTGGTGTTCATCTGTTTTTTATGTGTGATAGTTTATTCTATTCTTACTACACATGTTTACTGATTATCAAATGTCTGATAAATCTCTTATACCCTAGTTCAAAGTTTAACAGATAAAGAATTAGATGCTTTACAAAGTTTATTTGGAATACGCTTGTCTCTGTTACAACAGGTGTGTATATATTCTATTTGGGTTCAGTCAAGTTGCGTATACATTTCAGAAAAGAAAAATTATTATTGTGGCTTTTTGAAAAATACTGATTCACCCCCCTCTCATTATTTTTCCCAAAAACTGGTTTTAGAGCAAGGTCCTTTGAAAGAAGCTCAATCGCTTGAAGGAAGATCCCACAAGGTGAGAAATCAAGAAGAATCAACTTTTAACATACCACCACTTTTCAATGAAATAATTTTATATATTGGAAGAAAAGAACAAGATCGTATCTTCAGTCTCTTGGTGCTGATATCGAGTTGTAATTCCCATATATGCAACAGGAAAGAAGACATATGAAGCCAATGCTAAAGTTGTCAATGATGTATTGGGAAGTCCAATAGAATAAGAATTTGCCAAAGTTATGTAGCTAAAGACAACAAAAGAAATACCAAGGTAAAAAGTGTTAAACTCCAAACTCTCATAATTCCATTTGAAACTCTTAGAATGCATAATGATCAAATTATTGCTAGTTTCTTTATTCACATATATGAGATTGTAAATCACATGAAAAATATTGGTGAAGAAATAAAGGGCACTGCTCTAGTAGAGAAAATATTAAGATCTCTAACTCTTAAATTTGAGTCAAATGTGTCTACCATTGAAGAGAAGTAGGGTCTTTAGACCCTTACTATTTTTCAACTTCATGGGATCCTGACTGCTTTTGAAATGAGGAAAAGAGGTCCCTTAGAAGTCAGAGAAGCCACAATTAAAGCGTTTGCAAAGGGAAAAGAAAAGGAGGAACACAAGGAATCAGGATACATATCAAAAGAAGATGAGGTGAACTTTGTAAAGAAAATTCAACTGGGCACCAAAAGGTTTAGAGGTAAGCTTCCCTTCAAATGTTTTTCTTATGGTAGAGTTGGTCATTATGCTGCTAAATGTCCTCATAAAGACAACCATGACAAGGGGAAGGATTCTAAAAATTTAATAGGATAAGGTTTCACAGTAGAAAAAGTTATTGTACTCATGAAGATAGTAATGGATTGTCAAATAATGAAGAAGGTGAATCTGATCAAGATCTTAAATTACTCATGACTTTTGAGAAAAATGATAATGAGTATAATGATAAATTTGTGGATGGATTAGAAGAAAAAGATTTCTTTGAAGAAATTACTCGAATTAAAATTTTCTTGGAAGAAAATCAAGTAGACATAGATATTTTGAAGTATCAACTCATAGAAGAAGAAAAGCATAATGCGAAGTTAGAATGTCAAGTAGTAAGTCTAAGAATCGAACTTGAGAAAATAAAAACTTTGAATCTTAGATTTGCTAAGGGATTTGAAACCATAGATGAAACTATCAAGGTACACCACTCTCCTCTTATGAATATAGGTCTTGGATACACTGGAGAAACATTTCAACCAAAAAAGTCTTCAGCCACCACTAGAAGCTATCTAAATGCAGCAAAAACGAGTCAGAAAATCTTTGGTAATAAAACAAAAATCAATGAGCAAAGCTTCAGTAATGTAGAAAACCCCAGTCCTCAACAAAAGAATAAAGGAATTCGACAAGTAAATCATGTTCACTCCAATCCAAGGATGAACAAAAACAAAAGCTCCAGTCAAAAGGTAAACAACACCAGAATAGTCTATGGTCACAAATTTTTTCTTATTTGATGTATAATGTTTCTCTTGTCATAATTTTGCTCATAAGGTTGTTCAATGTGTTGCATACAAAACTATCATGACTAGAGAAGAAAGAAAACAAAGGAATGAGACAGGAGTAAATAAAATCTCCTTTAATATCCTCTCACCTCTTATAGATGAAATTGAATGCTCAATTTGAAATAAATTTGGTCATGAATAATCTGAATGCAGGAGCTAATGACAACCAACATCTCAAAGGGAGCAACTATCAACAAATTCCAAGATATAGAAAATGAAGGAGGTACAGTCTGAAAGTTGTGGCATAGAATTATTTGCAGAAGGACAATAAATTCAATGGCACATCGTAGGTGATAAAGATAAACTTATTTCATATAATGCTTTAGAGAAAGAAAAGAATGTCACTTTTGGAAATGACTCTCCTATTGTCATTAAGGGTAAAGGTTCTATTTTTCTAAAAGAAAACTTTAAAGCTGTTAATGTTATGTATGTTGATGGATTAAAGCATAACTTTTTGAGTGTTAGCCAAATGTGTGATCAAGGAAATGAGTTGTTATTTTGATCACAAGAATGTGTGGTTCGTCAATTTGATACAAGAAAGACTATAAGATATATTAAAAGGTGGCCAAGAAAAATGTTACCTAGGCAAGGCAGAAGAAAACTAATTATGGCACAAAAGCTTGGGAAATCTAAGCTTCTAAGATTCTCTCAAATAAGCAAATCAGGTAGGCTCAAAGCTGTTGATGATATACCCTACATCACAATACCAAAAATTTCCATATATAATTCATGCCAATTCGCTAAGAAAACTAAAGTTCAACTCAATGCCAAAGAATGATCAGCAAGTAAGCCTCCTGAACTTATACATATGGATTTGTGTGGACCAATAAAGAAAAAGCCACCTCATGGAGAACAATACTGTATATTATTCATTGATGACGTTTCTAGAATGTGTTGGATCGATCTTTTGAAACACAAAGATGAAGAATTTGATAAATTTAAAGTCTTAAAGGAATTAGTTGAAATTGAAGTAGATCTAAAAATCAAATCTCTCAGATCTGATCGAGGAGTAGAGTACGTATCAAATGAATTCTTTTATTTCCATGAACACCATGGCATAAAAGACAATTTTTTGTACCTAAAACTCCTAACCAAAACGGTGTGGAAGAAAGAATGAATAAAAATGTTCAACAAATGGCTTGTGCTATGCTTGATGAGTCTGGAACTCTAGACAACTTCTGGGGTGAAGTTGCACATTCTACAATAAATATTCTCAACAAGGCTCATTTTCATGTGAATAGTGATAAAACTCCATATGAACTTTGGTATAGTAAGCCTCCCATTGTAAATCATTTTAGAGTTTTTGGAAGCAAATGTTTCATAAAATGTAATGATGAAAAGCTTGGTAAGTTTGAAGCTAGAGAAGATCAAGGAATACTTCTTCGTTACTCATATATAAGTAAAGGATACAAATGTTACAATAAGAAACTTCAAAAAATTGTTGAATCCATTGATGTTGTGATTGATGAAAGACACACAGGGCCCAAACAGGTAACATCTGCAAAAGAGGATGATGATGATGAATGATTTTCCCACATCAAGTCGCAATGATATAGAAGAAGAAACTAATGAAGCAACAAAAGAAGATACATCAGAAAAATAAAATGCTCCATCCAAGTATGTTCAAAAGAATCATCGAGAAGCTCAAATCCTAGGAGAAAAGGAATCTAGGGTAAAAAGGACAATAACTCTTGTAGGATCTTCTAGTTATCTAAGTTTATTATCCACCATTGAACCACAAAATGTAAATCAAGCTAGTAAAGATGAATGTTGGGTTAAGGTCATGAATGAAGAGCTTGATCAAATTGAAAATAATGATACTTGGGAATTGGTTCCAAGGCATCATGATAAAAATGTTATAGGGATAAAATGGATATTCAAAAATAAGTTGAATGAAAATGGATAAGTCATTCGGAAAGTCATTAGGAACAAAGATAGACTTGTGTTGTAAAGGTTATGTTGAACAAGAAGGTATATAATTTAAAGAAACATTTTTACTAGTAACCAGACTTGAAGCCATAACAATGTTTGTTACATTTTCAAGTTTTCGAAATTTCAAAGTTTATCAAATCGATCTAAAATCTATGTTCCTTAACGCAAATCTAGAAGAAGAAGTATATATTGAACAACCAGAAGGATTCATTTTGGGGAATGATGAAAACCTTGTATGCAAACTCAAAAAGGATTTATATGGGCTAAAACAAGCTCCACAGGCATGGTATTATCGTATTGAAAAATATCTTCAATAATAAGGTTTCATAAAAGTATCCACAAAAAATAACTTGTACACAAAAATTAAGGGTGATAAAATGCTACTTATTCTGGTTTATGTTGACGATATCATTTTTGGTAGTAACGAAGAATCTATGAGTAAAAACTTTTCTTCTGTTATGCAGCAAGAATTTGAAATGCTTTTACTTGGGGAACTAAGCTATTTTCTTGGTATACAAGTACAACAAGTAAAATATGGCATCTTTCTCCCACAAACAAAGTATCTCAAGCAAATTCTGAAGAAGTATGGGATGGAAGAATATAAACCTGTATGTACTCCCATGAGGCCAAGATGTAGCATCAGTTCTAATGATTATTCTCTTGCAGTAAACCAACCAAAATATAGGCCTATGATTAAATGTCTACTTTATCTAACAGGTACCAAACTAGACATCATGCATGCAGTTGGGATTGTTGGATGTTTCCAAGCCAATCCAAAGGAATCACATCTTCAGGTAGTAAAGAGAAAATTAAAATATCTCTACGGAACCCAAGATTTTGGTCTATGGTATCTTAAAGATGCATATCTTACCCTTCATGCATACACAGATGAAAATTGGGCTGGAAATGTTGATGACTCGAAAACCACTAGTGGAGGTGCATTTTACATGGGGCCCCGATTGGTATCTTGGTTCAACAAGAAACAAAGTTTCATTGCCTTACCTACAACAAAAGAAAAATGTGTAGCTTTTTCATATTGTTGCACACAACTTCTCTAGATTATGCAAACATTATAGGATATACAAATCAAATGTTTTCCACCCATCTCCATCATATGTGATAATACAAGTGCTATTAGTATTCTGAAAAAGCTTGTTATGCACTCCAAGATTAGGCATATTCCTATTAAGTATCACTTTCTACAAGAAAAAATGCTTTAGAAAAAGGATAAATTGGAGTATGTTCACTCCAATGAACAAGTCATTGATATATTTACTAAACCCCTTCCTAGAGAAGAATTTGAATATATTAGAAGTATAGTTGTGTATATACGCACGTTTCCTTACATAAAGTCGCTAATGTTTTTCTTTGATATAAAAATAGTGGGACAGACTCAAAATCAACCTATGACATGCTTCTGACAACTATGATTTGATTTCTCTTGGTCTGATGATGATGGGTATAGTATGAGGATATGGTATTGAGTTATTTTTCTCTCATTAATATTTCTATGGTTGATGAAGATTCTTTGATGAATGAGTTGTTGAATATGATCAGGTAGCACAGGTTCAGGGGGAGCAGTAACTGTAACAACGCTTGTGAAAATTCCATGTAAAAATATATAAATACCACGGATGATGGGACATGTATTCCAAGATGAATGGTGGGAAAGACATCCTAGTGGGTGTTCATTTGGTTGTTTATGGTTAAGGAAATTGGCAAAGGCAACCACTAAGGCATTAAAGAGGAAAAAAGGTATTTTGGCACATTTATTTATGAAAATAATGGAAATTAGGAGAAAAAGGAGGTGAAAGGTCACAAGTTGCATGTGAGGAGAAAAAAGAAGAAAAATAACGGAAATTAGGAGAAAAAAAAGGTGAAAGGTCACATGTTGCATGTGAGGAGGAAATTGAAGGAAAATAATGGAAAATGAAGAAAATTAAGGTCTCATTCATAAAAAGTCTTCTAGGATCAGTTGGCAAGCTTCTTCCTTTTAGAGTGAACCTTTTGTTAGTTCAATTTTGGAGCTCTATCATTATTCTCTCTCTCTCTCTCATACTCTTGGATACATAGAGTTTTCTTAGAGCACTCTTGGAGGGTGTGTCATACTTGGATTCTTGGATCAAGAAGGTAATGGAAGATGAGGAAATCACAAGAGGTCATCGATTTCAGCAACTACATCAGATTACTTGCATGTATCGAGTTGTATGTATGATTTCTTCACTATTTTTGGCATGCATGGCACATGCATGTGGTTTCTTGGTTATGGTTTTTAATTGGCATGGAGGATGGCCATATTGACAGTGGATTGCCTAGCCTTTACATTTCATGGATAACCATGGTGATTGTGGGTTTACATTGATTTCTTTGTTTTAGTTGGTTCTTATGTTTCCTTAGCTTTGGTTGAGTATTAGTCTTGGAAGCCTTAGTTGAACAAATGCTCTGGAAGCCTTAGTTGAACAAATGCTCTGGAAGCCCTGTAACAGCTTGGGTTGAGTTATTAGTTTTGGAAGCCCTATTTGAACAAACGCTCTAAAAGCCCTCTAATAGCTTGGGTTGAGTTACTAGTAGTGGAAGCCCTGGTTGGAAAAATGCTCTGGAAGTCCTTGGTAGGTTGAGTTACTAGTCCTTGAAGCCTTGGTTGGAAAAAATCTCTAGAAGCCCTATATAAGTTGTGGGTTGAGTTACTAGTTCTGGAAGCTTTGGTTGGACAAACGCTCTAGAAGTCGTGTATAAGTTGTGGGTTGAGTCACTAGTTCTGGAAGCCTTAGTTAGAAAAATGCTCTGGAAGCCCTCAAAGGCTTGGATGGAGACCAATCTGATGATGGTTTTTCGTGACGTTTGACCATGAGGTGGAATTATTGTTTGATAGGTTGAGGTGGGTGGCCTCTCGAAGCCCTAGATAAGTTTTGATTGATGTGTTCTATGAGATCCCATATTCATGCTTGGAATATGGCACGTGGGTGAATGGATGAAGAGAGATTTGGCTCATCCATTATACGGTCGAGTGGAACGTGGTAGTCTCATCTCTAATTGGTTCATTACATTTATTAATGAAAAAGTTCATTCCCTTGATTTTCATGTGCAAATGTCCTGATGTATATATGGATTTTGATGGATGATATGTTTATAGTATTTCTGTAGGCCAGCTAAGCCACACCAGAAAAATCCTATATATAGTAGCTCAGCCACACCAAACAAAACCCTATATATAGTAGGTCAGCCAAGCCCGGCTTTTTGGAAATGCTAGTAGGGAAATTCCTTTTTGTTCCTATTATGTTTTTTATATGCACATTTACCCTGGAAGGTGTTACAGAGTGGTAATAGAGCATGGTTGAAACATTTGGACTGGATGGGCTCTATCATAGGTGAAATGAAGAATAAAAGTTTAAATTTTAGACCTTTCTTTCATATCTGTGATAACTCTTTTCTGTGGCATATTAGAAGTTGAAAATTGTCCATATTGAAGATAAATCCCATTGATAATGTGGTCAAAATTTCAGATATTTGTTCACCAAGGATAATTTTAGGGGCGAATGATCGCCCTTTGGCGAAATTAAGGGGTTTTAAATTTTTAGTGGGCGAATATTTTGTATCATAGTACATTTTTACAAATCACCTCAAATAGCCCACCTTATTTTAAGGGAGATGGTAAAAAAGGTAAATTTAGCCCTTGAAATTAGGAGTTACAACCTTCCATTCGCCCATTTTCAAGAATAGGTTTTATTTAAGTGAATCCATTCGCCCATTTTCAAGAATAGGTTTTATTTTAAGTGAATCGTATGGGCCAAATACCATATTTATAAAAGAGGTATGGTAAATTAATAAAAATATAAATAAATGAGAGGTATGGTAAATAAATAAAACATTTTTTATATTACTCCATAAGTCACCTTATATACATGCAAGGGTGTAAACAAATAAAAATATAAGTAAAGTGGAGGTATGGTAAATAAATAAAACGTCTTTTATACTTACTCAAAAGGTATGGTGAATAAATAAAAATATAATAAACATAAACTAGACGTATGGTAAATAAATAAAACATCTTTTTATATTTAGTCCATAACCCTTGTTCTATTTATGAAGGCTCGAGAAAGAGGTTTTATTTAAGTGAATCCTATGGGCCAATGTTGTAGCTCTGATACCACTTGTTGTAGCTCTAACCCAAGATATTATAGATCTGATAAGAAAATATAAGACAATGCAAGTAAACCCAAGAATAATATGAAATGAATCTTTATTGATCAAACCCTTGAGGTAGGGCAACACCATACATTCACTCCTTAAGGAAGGAGAATACTCCACAAGCCATATGCTTGTTCATACAAGACTATTTCTCTTCATATCTCCATGTGGAGTCTCTAGCCTCTATATAGGCCTCATACATACAATACCATGCATCATTACCATGGTTTCCTCATACCATCAACTAATACCATGGGCCCTTACATTATTATTAACTACTTGTGGTCCCTTACATGACATGGGTTAACCACCTTATTTATTACTATGGCCCATCCCATTATTACATTATTACCTTGGGTACCTCCCTCGGTACCCCATATTACCCCCCCTAGGTACATAACATTCCACCCCCGTTAGCATGTTTCGTCCCCGAAACATGAGAAGAACACAAATAATAAGATCTACTCAAAAGAGTAGTCCACTGATACCAACCACGTGCATCTAGCCATCCAAGAGAAAGGTGAACCTTCGATCTCGCTGGTGCCTCGCTTGCTTGAGATGGAAGTTGACCGTGGCAGCTCTTTTGTGTTGAGGTGCAGTAGGTGGATCGCCTCTCCTTTGTATCCGTCATGTGACTCTTTGGTTGCCATCTTGACGGTTGTCTTGCAGGGTGATGTGGGTGATGATATGTTGAAGTTTTAACCCACGATGGCTTTTGCTTGAATTCACTTTGTAAAAGAGGTATGGTAAATTAATAAATATAAATAAACGAGAGGTATGGTAAACAAATAAAATATTTTTTTATATTTACTCCATAAGTCACCTTATATTTACGAACACTCAAAAAATGGGTTATATTTAGGTGAAAACTATGGGCAAAATACTATGGGACAAATACCATGGACTAGATTGTTATTAATACCATGCAAAAAAACCATTATTAACCCTAATATTAGAATTAATAAAATATGGCACATGGTATTGACCCATGGTATTCACCAAAATGGCACATGGTATTGACCCATGGTATTCACGTAGAATGTAGCCTATTTAAATGGGGAAATTAAACTAGCATAGATCCATCTTTACTCTGGATCTACTAACCCCCGAGAGGTATCAAATATCGTGATATGCAAACTAGCATAGAGTGAAAAAATATTTGATCCCTCAGGGCTGGATCAAGAGTAAAA